>VWZE01017651.1:72036-151529 GCA_013396675.1 Eubucco bourcierii
CTTGAGTAACCTGTACTAGTGGGAGGTGTCCCTGCCTATGGCAGGAGTTGGAACTAGATGATCCTTGAGGTCCCTTCCAACCTTACCATTCTATGATTCTATGATCTTACTCCCAAGTTCTCTGAGTTCTTCTGGTAAATTTCACTGGGCAGAGGGGGCAGATTTTCCCAACCCACTACACCAAGTCCCAAGTGCACACCAGCATGGTTTGCTCTAGGTAGTGACATTTGTCCCAGTAATTTCCAACTGGGCAACAAAAGGCTTGCCAAAACCAGCTCTTGGTGCCCATGTTAGGAGCCAAGCAGGAACAGGGTTGTCAGAGTGCCTTTATTTTCACAGAAAGCACTAAGCAGCTCTGCCAGAGCAGCAATATGCCCTCCTCACTGGCAGGTGCCTGGATCAATGCTGTGACCTCAAGGTGAAGGACTTGCTCCACCCACTACCTCCTGAGCCATGCAGTTCCCAGCTGCCAAAGCCTGGCAGACCCCCATGCTACACAGAACCTTGGTCCTTGCTCTGTCTCCTCCAGTCTCAGCTTGAAAACAGAGCATGAAAACACATTTCCCCGTCTACAAGTGTCGTTTGTTTTTCTCCTTAGCAGATCAGCTCCTAGCCCACCACCTTGAGGGTGCAGGAAAGACAGCAGTCAGCATTTCAGGAGATGTCCTGTTTAACCTCAGGCATGAGGGAAGCTGGGAACATGCATTTAGCACTGTGGCACAGGGCAAGGCGCTGAGAATAAGTACTGGTGCAACTTGGAAGCTTCAGGCATAGCCACAGGAGGAAGCAGTGACATGTTCCTGGATTCAATGTGGTGCTTAGGGATATAGTTCAGGATGAACCTTGTAGAGTAGGGTTATAGGTTGAACTTGGTGATCCTGAGGGTCTTTTCCAGCCTAGATGTTTCTGTGATTTCTTCTCTCAGGCTGACTCCTAGAGGTGCTATCCTGCAAACTGAAAACTAGAGACACCTTCAGTCTCACACAAGTGACAAGCTCAATCCCTTCTCCCCCAGTGAAAATAATGATCGGAGATTGCTACTGGAAATATCACAGCATGCATCAAGTTGGAAAGGGCCATCAAAGGACATTATGTCCAACCCCCTCACAGTGAGCAGGGACACCTCCAACTAGATCATGTTGCTCAGGGACACATCAAGTCTGGCCTTGAAGGTCTCCAGGGATGGGGCCTCCATCACATCCCTGGGCAACCTGTTCCAGTATTTCACCACTCTCACTGTGCAGAACTTCCTCCTGATCTCCAACCTAAATCTCCCCTGCTCCAGTTTCAATAGCTAGGTGGAAGAAGAGCAATGGAAACGACACAGAAGCACAGAAGGCAGTTGGGGAAGCGAAGCTGTGCCCTCCGTAACCAGCACAGGTCAGGACACCCCCATTTCAAAGCAAGCTCCTGGAAATGAGTTTTTAAAAGGGCTGCCTGAAGCCATCCAAGAAGTCGGACTGACATATACCAAATTTAGTACTCCTCCTTCATCTGCATTTTCCTGTTTTTACTTCCATTTAGCTGCTCAGAGCTAACTCCAGGATGCAGCAGATAAAGCTGTGCTGAAACCTGCCAGTGGCAAAGGTAGGAACACCTTAGCCTGTCCCTAGCTACCTGAACTCTTCTAACCTGGTAAGGCCTAAAGCAACATAAGCATTGATGGAAGGACTCCAAACAGGTAATGGCAAGACCTGCCATGCTGTCAAGTAGCCAGGCTGCCAGGGGAGGAGATGACTTCGTTGTCCATTCCCACAACCAGAGTTCAGCTGTGCATGGCTGGAAAAATTTGCAGTTCAATGGGCCCCTGAGCTAAGAAGTCAACCTGTGTCCATCACTGCATCCCTCCTTCCCAGCTCAAACACTTTCCACTGAAGTCAACACCAAAGATTTAGCTCTGGCTACAGCACAGAATTAACCAGGTTGGAAAAGACCTTCAAGACCAAGTCCAACCTACCGCCTTCTAATTAACTTAACCATGGCACTAAGAGCCTCACCCAGCCTCCTTTTAAACACCTCCAGGGATGGCGACTCCACCACCTACCCAGGTAGCCCACTCTGATGCAAATCACTCCTTCTGTGAAGAACTAACATTCAGCCTAAACCTGCCCTGGTGCAGCTTGGGACTGTCCTCTTGTTCTGTCACTGGGTGACTGGGACAAGAGACCAACCCCACCTGGCTGCAACCTCCTCCCAGGTAGTTGTAGAGAGCAGTAAGGTCTCCCCTTCCTTTATACCAGAGGCCAGTGCTGCAGGTAACCTCTCTTCCAGCATAAGGGCCTTGGTTACTGTACAAAGATTAGGACACAGCACCTGCTGCAGCCAAGTCACTCTAACAGAGACTCATCCTCAAAGTCCTTCAAAACTTGGAGGGCAAAAGGATTTTTCTGAAAAGGCTGTGGCTGTCCTCGAAACCACATTGATGTCACCATGCTGCACCACCACCCTTCTGCACCCACAACAGTGCTGCCTCTACGCCACTGACCACCATAGACTCAGTACCAATTAATGTCCTGATGACCAGAACCCAGCACTGCCACATCACTGCCAGATGGTAGGATGAGGAGCAACAGGTCTCATATGAATGCAGTGTCCCCACTGACACCTACATGTGAAGAATGAACAAAGGGAGCAAGGGGGTCACTCCAAGCACTCAGAGCAGTTTAAAGGCAGGAGACATGAAAGTTTTGCTTTAACAGAGGTCCTGCAATCCATCTGAGACAGCCAAAGCCTCCACACCCATTGCACACCCTGAGTTGCAGCAACACAACTCCTTACGAGATACTTCCTAATGGTGTATTGATTTCGACAGATGTCCCAGTAAACATGTTGCAGAGGGAACAACAGCCCAGCAGTAAGTTCATGTGCTAATCATGTGCTGTTCAGTGCAAAATGGAAAATGAGTTTTGAGAGGGTAAGTTATTGGCAGGTCAATGTGCTGCCTGCCCTTCTGTGATCTGTCCTCAAAACAAGTCTCATCATCTGTTTCAGGTCTTGCCACCCTGATAATGCCTCTCCATCCCTATATGAAACACCACTTGCCAGCCCCAGCTCTCCCAGGGCAAGGCATATCCCAAAACTCATCTGCCAGCCCCAGGTCAGAGATGACCTCATGAGCACCAGCCATGGAGAACACAAGAAGGGGCAGAGTGGCTCAGCTGTGCAAGGAGGGATCTGGTGGTTGGCATTATTTGAGAGCAGCCTCTGCTGAGGACTGGAGCAAGGACTGATGAGAGGTTGGGTTGGGAGGGACCTTTAAAGGCCACTTAGTCCAACCCCTCTGCATTCAGCAGACATCTGCAACTAGAGCAGGCTGCTCAGAGCTCTACCCAGCCTGAGCTGGAATGGTGCCAGGGATGGGCCATCTACCACCTCTCTGCAGCTGAAAATAATGCCCATATGTAACCAAAGGTGCAGTGCACACTTCCACACTGCTGAAAGCTATCAGAAACCTCTCTGGATAAATCCCATGAAGCAGACTTGCCTTAATTCTTCATTCAGAAGCAGTACAGAAAATTCAGGTTCCGTCATGGGAGCTACACTACCTCTAAAAGCCTGTGCCTAAAAATTGAGGCTTTTCAACAGACCTGAAGCTACTGAATGATTTTGATCTCTCAGAATACACTGAGCAGACAAAGCATTTGGCAAAAGTGACTGGGCACGGAGACTGTATTTCACATACCTCTGTAGAAAAGCTGTTAGCAGCTGTTGTGGTTTTCTTTAAAGGAACAGAAGCAGAAAGCTTCTCCACGTGTAGTGAACGCAGCTTTTTGCTATCCACTGCATTCCCACCGGTGAGCTGTCATTTTTTTGTCCCACCCTTGAGCTGTTAATTAATAAGAATTCTCATGAAATTTCCAACCCTGACACTTGTTTTACAACACAATTATGAATAAACCCATCAGAAAACTGCTGATTTCTATTCTGGGGCTGTTTGTGCTTCCTGTTTGGTGGGACAGCCTTAAAGAGGAATGAGTATTTACAGGGCTCCAGTCACGTCATCCCATTGTTCCCAAGCAGCCAGGAGGGCTGTTGGGAGAGAGGAAGAGAGAGAGCAAACCCTCCCAGCAGGCTGCCCCAGCCCTGGCCACCTGCCAGCAGTGGCACTTTGCAGGGGGCAAGGCAAAAGGTCCAGGGAGGTTGGTGATCTCCCACCTCCTGCCATGGGAGCAGCACAGAGAGGGGTGGTCAGGCAGCTGGGAGCAGAGCTTCTCCCTGTCCAGGCACCTTAGAAAAAGCAAAAAGGACAGGGGAATGTTTTTTTCTCTGACAATCTAGAATTGTAGAATGGGTTGGAAGGAACCTTAAAGATCATCTAGTTCCAATCCTCTTACCACCACCAGGAACACCTCCCTCTAGACTAGATTGCTCAGAACCTCATTCATCCTCACCTTAAACACCTCCAGAGATGAGGTGTCCACAACTTCTCTGGGCAGCCAATTCCAGTGTCTGACCACCCTTATGTTAAAGAATTTATTTATAAGATGAAAATGCACTCCAAAATCATGGTAGAGCAACAGACAGGAGCTTTATAGTATTTCAAGAGATATCAGCTTCTCAGCTGCTCCAGAGCAATCCCTTCCCCAGAGCCCTTGTGTTTTCCAGTGGCACCAACTAAAACCATGCCAGTTTGCAGGAGCCTCCTGCAAAAAGAGGGTATGCCAGCAAGGCCAGCAGTGTCCCAGGAGCAGACAATACACCCTTCAGCCTGCCCTACCCTGGTCTGACACACACACAATGTGGATGCACACCAAAACAGCAATCAGATGAGGAAAGAAACCAGAAGTTTCATGGAAGGAGCTTGGGGAGAAGAGGCAGTTAGTGGATTGGAAGGTAAATCAGACACAACAAAGGGAAATTAGGAGCAACTTCTGCACATGCAGGAGCTTTCAGCAAGAAGCATAACATGAATAAGAGGTATTTTGGGGGTTACCTCAGGATGTTGCTCTTCAGCATCACACAGCATCCCTGCCAAACAAGCCATGGTGCTTTTGGTGGGAAAAAGAAGCACCAAGAAAAGGTCTTGCAGCACTACTAAGCCACAGCTGATGACAAAAGCCTTTTATAGGCAAGCCCAAGCAGGTTAAGGGGTGTCAGTAAATCTCCTTGATTATGCTCTTCACCTGTGCCAGGAGAGACCTGCAATTTCTTAGGGCTGCAGGAGAATCAACCCAATCAAGATGACAAAGTATTGAGGGCTGTGCAAGTTCCCACATAAGCAGAACTCCCTGTTTCAGCTCTCTTGGTAGTGGAAGATGTCTCAGTGTCCACTTTTCCCCCACATTTTGAAATCTGTCTGCATTTGTCCTCATGAGACTTAGTGCTGGTTGCATTTCAGACACTGTTTTTTTACAGGTCTTGGGACTCAGTTTCTGCCATAAACAGCACAAAAGCAGATGAAGCATTTTAGGCAAAGCAAGGCAGGCATGCACAGCTTGGCCTGAGAAAGATCCTGCCTCCAAATGTTGGCAGCTTCAGAAGACCCAGAAATTCACCTGCACTACTTGCTGACCTAGTGAGCAAGTGCATTGTTGAGTGAGAACTTCTGCTTCCCTACACTTCTGGCACAGGTTTATGCATGATGTTTTAATTATTCTTTTCTTTTCGGGGTGGGGGGGCAGGTTGCTGTTTCCTTTCCCTATTTCATTTCCTCTTTAAATTCCAAGACAACTGCCTGTGTGCAAGGATAGCAGCTGGTTTATTCCTGGAATGAGCACTCAGACAAACACTGAGCTTTCTGCAGGAAGCTCTGCTTTCCTGATTTGTTGCTGTTTTCCTTAGGGTGAGGCTAATATCTGCTTAGAGCCAGAATAGAGGCTTGGGGGCCGGGGGGGGAGGGTGGGAGAGTTTTTTGTGTGGAAAGAAAAAGCTCACCCTGGTCAGCAGCAAAGTGCATCCTTTTGGAAACAGAACTGTTTTTACTCTTTGATTTCAGCAAGACATTTTGGCAGTTCTGGGAATCCAAACCCCAGGCAGAATAGTGCAGGCAGTGAGGCAGAAAGAGAGATTCCACTGAAATATGAAAACCAAAAGAGGGTCACAGCTCGAAGCTGCATGAAGGGCACAGGAGTCCCTCCCACACAGCACTCGGTGATCCAAGAGCTCCTGGTGGCACAAAAAAGGGCCCAGACTGCAGAACTCAGTTGCAACGTTCAACAGCTCCTCACACTGCAGCTGCTCCGTCAGTGACCTGTAGAGCTGAAGCACTTCATACTTCCACATGCACAAAGAGCAAAATCCAGCATGGAGCTCTGAGATTTGCATCACAACAACCCCATGCAGCATTATGGGCTTGGGGAGGAGTGGCTGGAGAGCTGCTCAGTGGAGAAGGACGTAGTGGTGTTGGTTGATGGCCAACTGAATGTCAGCCAGCAGTGTGCTCAGGTGGCTGAGAAGGCCAATGGCATCCTGGCCTGGATCAGAACAGTGTGGCTGGAAGATCTAGGGGTGTGATTTCCCACCTTGACTTGACACTGGTGAGACCACACCTCAAGTATTGTGTTCAGTTTTGGGCCCTTGACTACAAGAAGGACATTGAGGTTCTGGAGTATATCCAGAGAGGAGTAACTGGTGGAGGGCCTTAAACACAAGCATTATGAAGAACAACTGTAACAATCCTCACGGCCAGCTGAGGCCAAGGAACACAGGCAGCACATGTGCCAATATATCCCTGTAGATGTGAACTTGGATGGAAACAGGGAGCAGAGCAGTGCCAGTTGGTCTAAGCCACTACATGGAGAGGCAGAGAGGATAGAGGACAGTGAGCCATGCTGGACCTCATCAATGTTTATAAGGTTGTAAGGGGTGAGTGCCAGGAGGATGGAGCCAGGCTCTGCTGGGTGATGCCTATGACAGGACAGTGGGCAATGGGTGGAAACTGAAGCATAAGAAATTTCATTCAAACATGAGGAGGAATTTTTTCACTGTGAGGGTGACAGAACACTGGAACAGGTTGCTCAGGAGGGTTGTGGTGTCTCCCTCTCTGGTCCCTTCCAGCCACTGACATTCTGTGTGTGTGATTCTGTGTGTGGATGCCACCATCATCTACACTGTAAGAGCTTGCTGTGCTCAATAGTAGGGAACAGAACCGGCATTGCTTAGTCTGGAGAGGAGGAGGCTGAGGGCAGATGTCATTGCTTTCTACAACTCCCCTGAAAGAGGTTGGAGCGGGGTGAGTATTGTTCTGTTCTCCCTAGTATCAGGTGATAGAACAAGAAGAAATGGCTTGAAATTGCACTGGGGACGTTTAGGGTTCGATATAAAGAAAAGGTTCTTTCCTGCAAGAGTGGTCAGGCATTGGAACAGGTTGCCTAGGGTGATGTCACCGTGCCTGGAAGTGTTCAATAAATGTGTGGACATGGCACTCTGGGACATGGTTTAACGACCATGATGGTGTCAGGCAGATGGTTGGACTTGTTGATCCAACATAACCAGTTCTGTGATTCTGTGAATACCTAAGCAGGTTGAAACGGCCAATAGCAAAGCAACAAGCATCGTGCCAGGGCAAGCACACTTTTATGGCTGACAATGCCCCTGAGAGCTGGAGAACTACAAGTTACAGGTGAAAGTCAGGAGAAAAGAAAGGAAAAGGACAAGGGTGGAGCCTCAGAATCTCCTCTTACCCCATACTGTACCTACCAGAGTCTGCCTGAGTCTTTACAAGCCAAGGGCAGGAAGCTGGGATGGTCAGGCACAAGTGACTGCAAATCAGGCATTCAGAGAGGCAGTAAGTTTGGTTCTGACATTCAGGTTTTTCCAAAGAATCCACTGAGTGAGCATCTTTTGGTCTAGTGGAAGGTGTCCCTGGCCAAGCAGGGAGTTGGAACTAGATGACCTTTGAGGTCCCTTCCAAACTAAACTCCTCCATACGCTTTTCTGTTGGCTTTCTGCTGAGCTTTAATATGACTTGGGTTCTCTTTTCTTTGCATTTTTGAACCTTCAACATACTTCATTTTCTCAAGGTTTAATCTGGGGAGGAAAAAAAGAAAGGAAGGAGGGAAGCAAGGCGGGAAGCAAGGTGGGAAGCAAGGAGGGAAGCAAGGAGGGAAGCAAGGAGGGAAGCAAGACAAAACAAATGAACAAACAAAAAAAATAAAGGTTATGGAAATGTTCCTTTCATTTAGAAAGGAGCTGAGACTCCCTACCAACGAGATGTCTCCAGCAGCTGGGCTTTTGAGGACACTCTGGAAATTATGAGACTCCTGATAAAATCACAGTTGTTGTCAAGGCCATGTTTGCCCTGAACAATTATGATTCCCTTGCCTGTGGGTATCTCTGTGTTGAAATACTCCTCAAGTTCCTGCTATGTCACTGAATTTACATGCATTTCTTTTGGGTTCCTTCCTTCTCCAGCCCCTGCCAGGGAGCAGACATTCCTGAAAGTCAACTAACCACACTCCCAGAACTTTGCAGCCTGAAGACCTTGAAGCAAATGAGCCTTGAAGAATAATTACAGCATTACAGACACCAAATGATGCTGAATTATGCAGCGCTTGGAGGATGCTGCTTAGTGGATTGATTTTGGGGAAAACGTTGGATGATGTGAGAAGGGAAAAGAAAAAGAAAAAAAAATGGGACTCCTCCTTCAACTGTTGTGGGGTTGGACCAAAGATGTTCCATTTTCAACAGTGAAACCTGTGCTGGGAAAGAACTTCACCTTCTAGAGAACATTTAACAGAATCATAGAATTGTTTTGGCTGGAAGAGACCTCTGAGACCATTGAATGCAGGCACTGACCTAACACCATCACGGTCATTAAAACATGTCCACAAATGCCATGATTTTTTGAACACCTCCAGGGATGGTGACTCCACCACCTCCCTGGGCAACCTGTTCCAACACCTGACCACACTTGCAGGAATTAATTTTTTCCTAATCTCCAACATAAACCTCTCCAGGCACAATTTCAGGCCATTTCCTCTCATCCTATCACCTGGTACCAGGGAGAAGAGACCAACCCCATCTCTTTACAGTCTCCTTTCAGGGAGTTGTAGAGATCAAAGGGGTCTCTCCCCAGCCTCTTCTTCTCCAGAATAAATGATTCCAGTTTCCTTAGCCACTCCTCATAAAGACTTGCTCTCTAGACCCTTCAACCCACCAAATTTATACATCCCCCGTGGACCATCTGCATTGCTCTAAGAATGACTGCATATCAAATCCAAGCCCTTTAGGTAGCAAGCATCATCCAGGATCAACAAGGTCTTGGAGGCAGATGCAAGCCAAGGTTTCCATTCTGGTGGCTCAGATGCTGTGGGATGCATGGCCCTTAACCAAGATGCATCTTCCTAGCATGATAAAATCAGCTGCAAGAGAAGGGTTTTTTTGTTTAAAAACTGCTCAGAAAACATCTCAGAATCATTATCACTAATGAAGCCAAGATAAAAAAGCAGCAACAGAGATAATGAAGCACACATGATGGATGTGATGTCTGGTGATGTATATCCATTGCAGAGGAGTTGGACAAGATTGACCTTCAAAGGTCCCTTACAACCCAAGCCTTTGTGTGATAGGTGTCCACTAATCTTTGACCATCTCTGTGTCCACGTGCAGAGTATTTCTCCATCCCCTATGAATAGGATGAATAGTAGTACTGTTGTTGTCATCATAATCATTATTATTATTCCACTCCTCACACATAGAACTCGAGCTGAAGTGAAGCATTAATTAAGCAATTAATATAGAAGGTGACCAGCTTGCTCATGATCACACAGGAAATGGGTGAGGACACAAGGCTGGGAAGTAGGTGTTCTTCCTACCAACACCATTACACAGGATCTGGAACACACAAGGCTTCTGTAAGATTTAAAAGTCCTCCTGCCAAAAGCTCTGATGTTTTTTTCATGGACAAGAACTTGAGAAAAGGAAGAAAGGGAACAGGAGAAAGTCTGCTTAGGTCTTCATCTCTGCTTCATGGGTACAGCTTAACAAAATGATGAGTGGAGCAATGGGAAGAGCAGGAGCTTAGATGGGTTGACCAAGAAATCTCCATGCAGCAAATACATGAAGTGCCTGGAACTATCAGCAGGTGAAGATGGGCAGCACATAGCTTTAAGTGTGCCAGGGTAAGGGGCCATGACGTGGCACCGCAAAAGCAAATAACCTGCCATTGTCAGAGCATGGAAACTGGGGGAAGAGCAAACTGGGGGAAGCACATGAGCAGTTGCCCAGTGCTTGCCCAACACATTGTGCCATGTCCTTCACCCTCCTTCCTGACCTGCCCATGCAGGCTGGCCAGCTGGGAGAATAGTGAGTGCCACAGGTTACCCCTGCAGGTGGTAGAGGGAGAGTTTGAGGCAGGACAGGGAGAAGGTCACAGTATCACAGTATCACCAAGCTTGGAAGAGACCTCAAAGCTCATCAAGTCCAACCCATTACCACAGCCCTCAAGACTAGACCATGGCACCAAGTGCCACGTCCAAACCCGCCTTGAACACCTCCAGGGACGGTGACTCCACCACCTCCCTGGGCAGCCCATTCCAGCAGTCAATGACTCTCTCAGGCAAGAACTTTCTCCTCACCTCCAGCCTAAACTTCCCCTGGCACAGCTTGAGACTGTGTCCTCTTGTTCTGGTGCTGGTTGCCTGAGAGAAGAAAGCAACCTCCTCCTGGCTACAACCACCTTTCAGGTAGTTGTAGACAGCAATAAGGTCAGTGGCATCCTGCTGCACAGCAAGAAGAGTGTGTCCAAGCAGGCTGAGGACGGTGCTCCTGCCCCTCTACTCTGCCCTGGTGAGGCCTCGCCTGGATTATTGCACCCAGTTCTGGGCTCCCTAGTTCAAGAAGGAGAGGGAACTGCTAAAGGGGACACAGAAAAGGGCTATGAAGATGATTAGGGGACTAGAACATGTCTCTTACGAAGAAAGGCTGAGAGATCAGGGGCTTTTTGGCCAAGAGGAGAGAGGACTGAGAGGGGATCTTATCTATGCTTATCAATACTTCACAGCTGGGTGTTGGAAGGATGAGACCTTTTTTTCAGTGGTGCCCAGTGGCAGGAGAAGTTGTAATGGGCACAGGTTGAGCACAGGAAATGCCATTTGAACACCAGGAGGAACTTCCTTCTTGTGAGGGTGGTGGAGCACTGGACCAAGCTGCCCAGGGCAGTGGTGGAGTCTCCATCTCTGGCGTCATTCAAAGCCCACCTGGATGACATCCTGTGCAACCTGCTCTAGGTGGCCTTGCTCTGGTGGGGAGGTTGGACTGGATGATCCCTGGAGGTCCCTTCTGTGCTGGTTTGAGGCTAATTAGAATATTGTAATTGAAAAAAATATATTACAGGCTGTGAAAAGCAAACAATGGTGATGTCTACTTCATTCATAGGCTTGCTGGGATGTATAAAAAAAAGGACACAACCATAAATAACACAGAGAGTGTTTTGCTCTCTCTGGGAGCTGCTGTGTCTTCTGGCCTTCTGCTGTGTAACCCAACTAATCATTCTGCTTCTAACTCCCCTTGCCCATCCTCCAAACCCACCTTGCACGTAAGGTGGACCCTGGTGTAAGGTATAGGGGTGGGAAGAAGGTGGAAGGGTGGTTGAGAGCCCCTCCTGGGGACTCTGATTTCTGGGAGAAGGATTGTCTTTCTGTATTACCTTTAACTTGTATATTTCTAGAAATATTCATGTCTATTGTGTGTCTATCTCTGCTTGTGTATTGTGCTGAGCTGTAAATAGAGCTTCAGTCCTTAATTTCCAGCTGGCTGAGTCTAGTCTGGGTGATTTTACAAAGTGTAGGGGGTTGGTAACTCCCAAACCATCACACTTTGCAATCACAGGACAAGGGGCAATGGGCTTAAACTGGCAGAGGGGAGATTTAGACTGGATGTTAGGAGGAAGTTCTTCACAGTGAGGGTGGTGAGACACTGACACAGGTTGCCCAGGGAGGTTGTGGCTGCTCCCTCCCTGGAGGTGTTCAAGGCCAAGTTGGACGAGGCCTTGAGTGAGCTGTGCTAGTGGGAGGTGTCCCTGCCTATGGCAGGGGGTTAGAACTAGATGATCCTTGAGGTCCCTTCCAACCTTCCCATTCTATGATTCTATGATCCACCACGCTGTGACCGCGGGCAGGAGGGGTAAGCATGTGGCAGCCTAAGGCAGGGATGACAACACAGCAGCCAGGCTGCAGACCTTTCCTGACCGTGGGATACTGCCGGCTTTGCCACCTCCCAGAGTGCCTTCACATGGTTTTTAGACGCTGCCCACCGGTCCCCTGCAGGCTGCCGGAGAGGTGTCCAAGTGTGGGTGGGGAGGTGGTAGCAGAGGCTTTGTGCTACCTTTTGTCACTGGGTGTTTAAACACAGGTGTCTGCCGCTGTTGACACTCAGTGATAAGCGGAGACATTTTTTCCATTGGAAAGAATCTCGGGAATTTCCCCCATCTCTTCTTATTCTGTTTTGGTTTTCTTCTTCCCTTTGTAGTAAAGAGACTGCTACTCAGGGGTGCAGGACAGTGGCACAAGGGCAGAGGTGGGACTGCACTTAAAAAAATTAGATTCCCCCCCCCCCCCCCNCCCTCCCACAAGCACAGCCCCAAGCTTCAATTGCTTGTTTAAAATTAAGTCTTCCTCCTTTCCTGCACCCTCATCCACCTCTCACAGCTGCTCCCTAATGCTCTACACCCTGACTTGTAAATTAATTCCCCAAAAGAGCAGCCAGCAGCCAGTAGCCACCTCCAGGAATTCCTTACCCCTCCAGAAGCAGGAGCTGCATCTCCTTCAATGTCCTCAGCATCCCTTTGCATCAGGCTCACAGCTCAGCCCCTTCCTTGCCCCCCTCAAAGCAAAGAGTAAAAAAGCTCAGAGCTTGGGGTAGCAGCTGAGAAAAGCATTTGTATGGAAAATATAAAAACAATGCCTTCCCAAAAGGGAAGAAGTAGGGAAGAGCTGGGAGAGGGGGGCACTTCCCTCCCTCCTTGTTTGTCTGCCAAATGCCCCTGGGGTGCTTTTTTGCTTAACCGTGTATGAGCTCCTACAGTTCAGGTCATTCCTTGTGAAATTCAAACTGGTGAGATGTTTTTCCCCAAAAGAAAGCAGGCTTGCCTTGCTCTACCACACCGTGGGGAGCAGAGGGAAGACCCAGGGGCCCTGCAGGCAAGTACTCACATGCCATGGCTGGCAGGGGCTGGCTGAACTTCCCCACGCAGCCATCCACAGACACAGAGGTGTGCAAGCACCGGAGCCTAAGGTGCTCCCACCTGCATGGGCACATCCCTGCACGTGTAGCTGCCACTGGGTGAAGCTGCCCTCCTCTTGACCCTTGCTCTCCTAGGACTTGATTGGGAAGCAGGAGCTCAGTCAAGGCACCACCAGCCCTCCTGCTGACAGCCATGCCTGAGTGCACCTCTTCCTCTCAGGGTGACAGTGACACTAATAAGCAGCTACCACCTCCACCACAGGATGGAAAATATGAATGTTCTGAAAAAGAAAATGCCCTGGTACAGAGGAAAGCCAGGCCCAGGAGTGTCTAAAGCAGACAGCCTGGGACACCACTTTATCAAACACATTTGACAAGGTTTGGCCACAGCACAAGGGACTACTACTTCAGCTGCAGTAATTACCAGCTCTGGTCATCAGGCACTCTCCTGCAAGAGCTGGGGAGCCACAAGGTCCCCCACTGCTGTGTTTGCTGGTGGCCTGGGCCAGCAGCAAGCCAGTCCATCCAATGGATTTTGTTGTCACAGGTTGTGTTAAAACCAATCCAAACCCTTTTGCAGTGTAGCATTGGCCTCTCTTGATGTGTCTACCTGTGGGTTGAGGGCACCTTGGTGGCAGGAAAGCAGGAGGGTGAGCTACCTTGCTGCAGATGCTGCCAGCTTTGCTGGAGAGGATGCAAACCCAGACTCCTACATTCACAAAGTGCCCTTTTTTATCAGCTGGATACCTCCACTCACCCCTGTGGGGCTGCATATCCTCTGTTCAGGGCAGTGGCAGAGTCACCATCCCTAGAGTTGTTTCAAAGATGATTGGCTGAGGAGCTTAGGGTCACGGTCTAACAGTTGTGTGCAAGGAGATGTTAGGTTATGGTCGGACTCAATGATCCTAAAGTCTTCTCCAAGCAGGTGATTTCTGTGACAGAATCACCCTTGGAGGGTGTGGGAACTGCCCCATGCCTCCCTCCCATCTCAGGGGGATGAAGGGTGTGTAGGAAAAGGCACACAGGCACTTTTTGAACACAAGGATGAAGAGCCCAAACCACAGATGAAACATCACCACTTCAAGGGGAAAAATTAGATATCAACATTAGTCGCCACCCAGCAAATAACCTACAGCCTCCTCAGCCTGCAGAGGTGATGAGGAGCCTTGCATCCTCCTTCTCCCCATTCTCCTTCCCCTGTTCCTGCCTGTTTATGACATGGTTTATGACCAAACAGGTTATTAAAGGAATTATGCAACTGAGCTCCTAACTCTTTCCATGCTGGATTTTTCCAGAGCCTGACACTTAGCAGGTGATTGTGCTGGAGACAGCAGCTGCCTGTCACAAGCCCTGTTGTGTGGCTGGTTTTTTTAATGAGGCCTCAGCTCCTTAATTGCTCTCCTGCTTTGCAGGGAAAGCTCATTCACAAGGGTGCAAAGGTAATCCAGGAAAAGTACTATCAGCCTGCTTAATTATGGGGGCTGGCACTGCCTTTGCTGGTGAACTCTACCCACAGCCTCAGGACCAGCATCCCAGGAGGTCACCTGGTGAAAGGGCATCTTTACACCTCACACTGCAGACCATTCCACCTGCCCCTAGGAAGCTTGGCTCACAGCAGAGCCCACTTACGTGTGTGGGATAGTGACTCCACCACCTCCCTGGACAGCCTGTTCCAGTGCCTGACAACCCTTTCAGAGAAAAATGTTCTAATCCCAGCCTAAATCTCCCCTGGTACGGCTTGAGGCCATTCCCTCTTGTTCAATCATTCCTGCAGGCTGGCAGTCAGGGCCTGGAGATCTCCTGGATATTGTTACTCTTGGGCCATACCAGTGGCAGAAGAACTGGGATGGACAAGGTTTGGGGAGGGCCCTGGCACAGCAGATGTCCCTTGGCTGTCTTGCCTACAGAGATCACGTCAGGGTAGCGTGCTATGGGAAGCCTGTTGTGTTACCTCTGTGCAGCACAGCAAAGCCAACTTTCATGGAATCATGGGGTGGTTTGAATTGAATGGGACCTTAATTGCTAAGAAAGCAGGTGGAGAACTGTTTACAAGCTAAGAACAAGCTGCAATGTGAGATTGTTCTGCAACTACAGACGAAAACCATTACCTACCCTTTCAGTCTGCTTGTTTCAGACTTTGGTGAAAAACAAAGAAAATCACCAACAAAAGAAAGGAAAAACAAAACCAATAGTCAACAACAACGATAATAACAAACCCTCTAACTACAGCCCACTGGGTCATCTGCCCAAACCACCCGGGAAACACCTCAGATGATGACAGGCACCAGGCTGCCCCGAGCATCCCTGCACATGTGTAGCACAGAACGCAGCACATAAAATCTCTATCTCTGTATAATTAGGAGCATGCAGAGCAGTGACTCAAACATTCCAGCACAGTTTCTTCTTCTCCTCAGTGTGCAGAGTGGGACTTTACTCATTTTTTCCAGGGCCTTTGGACTTTAAAAGCAGTAATTAGCAAGTCAGCTTGTTATCAGCTCCTGTCGGTAACCACTCCCCCTGCCAGGCCTCCACTGCCTTTTGGTCACTGCTTTGGCAGTCACTGCCCAAGCATTGTTTTTGTCCAGAGGATCTAGGTAGCCAAGTGAGGAAAAGGTCCTAAACCTGCTAACTCATCCACACATCTTCATTTTAAGCACTTGAACATAGAATTAGCTCCTGACTGGGTCCTTATACAGCATGGTAAATCATAGAATGGCTTGGGTTGGAAGGGGTCTTAGAGAGCATCTAGTTCCAGCCCCCCTGCCATGGGCAGGGACACTTCCCACTACATCAAATTGCTCAAAGTCTCATCCAGCCTGGTCTTAAACATTTCCAGGGATGAGGCATCCACAGCTTCTCTGGGCAATCCACTCAGTGTTTCACCACCCTAAAGAACTTCTTCCCAATGCCCAATCAAAACCTACCCTCTTGTAGTTTAAAACCATTGCTCCTCATCCTGTAACCACAGGACCAAAAATCCCTCCCCAGCTTTGCAGGAGGCCCCATTCAAGTACTGGAAGGCTTCTCTAAGGTCTCCTCAGAGCCTTCTCCTATCCAGCCTGAACATCTCCTACTCTCTCAGCCTGTCCTCATAGGAAGGCTTGTTTCAGCCCTCTGATCATAGTAGGCAAGACATAAAGTAAAACATCAGAGGCATCATTTTCTCACTTCTCTCACTAGTTACAGCTAGGCAGGCACTCACAGGTGCAAAGTGAAAATGCCATCCTCCCTTGCAATACTTCTCCTGCCCTGCTTTCATAGTGGCTTTCATCTTCTCCGCTCACAAAACATTTTACTACCTGTGCATTGCCACACACTGCTGCATCTGGGTTTTTGTTCACCCTGTTGTGAAATGGTGTCTTCACCTACCTGACAGTGAGGCACACAATCCACATGGTTCTTGCTAATAAGAGCCAGAGGAGCTCCAAGGAGTAGTTCTTCCCAGACAGGCTGTTAAAACGAGTCACTTTCTGAAGGTGTTGGCCTCCTCTGTGGAGTACAAGGAGAGACTAAACGACTGTGTCAGGCTAGACACCCAAGTTTTCGTTTTGATGGAGGCATCCCAGCAGGAGTAGCTTATTACCAAGATACCAAGATGGGAGGTAGCGTCATAGGGGATTTTTGATGGATCCCAGGGTGGAACTTGGCCAAATAAAACATCTCTCCCAACAGCACTGGAGATTTCTGTTGATCACACTTCCTCAAAACCATATCAGGAACCTCCTCTGTACACATATGTCTAAGGTTTGTGGGAAGACAAAGGTACTGAAATCACTGATGGCAAGACATAGATTCATAGAACGCACTGGGTTGGAAGGGACCTTTAAAACTCATCTGGTCCAACCTCTCTGCAATAAGCAGGGACATCCCCAACTAGAGCAGGTTGCTCAGAGCCACATCAAGCCTGACCTTGAATGTCTTCAAGGATAGGGCTTCTACTACCTCCCTGGCCAACTTGTGCCAGTATTCCACAACCCTCACAGCAGAGAACTTCCTAATGTCCAATCTAAACCTACCCTCCCCTAGTTTAAAGCAATTTCTCCTTGTTGTATCACTACCTGCCCCTATAAAAAAAAGCTCTTCTCCAGCTTTCTTGTAGCCCACTTCAGGTACTGGAAGCCTGCTATCAGGTCTGCCTGCAGCCTTCTCTTCTCCAGGCTGAACAATCCCAACTCCCTCAGCCTGTCCTCCTAGGAGAGGTGCTCCACCTCTCTGGTCATCTTGGTGGCCCTCCTCTGGATCCAGTCCAGCAGCTCCATGTCTTTCCTGTGTTGGGAGTGTCACAGCTGGACACAGTACCATAGGTGAGGTCTCACCAGAGCAGAGGGTAGAATCCCCTCTCTACATCTGCTGGCCAGGCTGCCATTGACCTTCTAGACTGCAAGTGCCCATTGCCGCCTCATGTGGAGCTCCTCATCCACCAGCACTCCCAAGTCCTTTTCTGCAGGGCTGCTCTCAATCTCACCCTCCCCCAGCCTGCACTGACATGGAGGATTTCCCTGACCCAGGTACCAGACCTTGCATTCAGTTCTGTTGAAGTTCATGAGGCTCACCTGGGCTCACTTTTGCAGCTTGTCCAGGTCCCTCTGCACGATATCCTGTCCTTCTGGCACATTAACTTCACCACTCAGCTTGGTGTCATCTGCAGACTTTCTGAGGGTGCAGTATGAAGTCTGTATAAAGCACTGAATCTTCACTTAAGTATTATAGTTCATGCAGCCCAAATCACATTTTGCAGTGGTCAGTCATGGCTACAGATGTTTAGGTGTACAGATTAAGCAAGGCAGAGATAGGAGGAAGCCCTGGAGATATCTTTTCAACTGTCACTGGGAAAGATTAGAGATGATGCTGCATGGCGAGGGGACATGGGAAGGATGTGATCTGTGAAGCACTGCAGCAAACATGTGCTGGGTGGCTCAAAAAGGCCCTGGAAAGGGCCAGGACAGTCAGAGTGCCTGCCCAGGAGCACGAGTGGACTCTGCAGTGGGGTGGGGTGGGCACAGTATGGCTCTTGTCTGCCCCATATGAGTGAACAGCCACAAGCTCCGCCCTCTGCTGCACACAGGCACCCAGAGCAGACCTGGGGAGGACTTGGCTTCCGAGAGCTGCAGATTTGAGCTAATCCCATTTCAGCTCAGCTGAGCACCCGTGGATAGACAGGTCATGAGGTCCAACACTACAAAGTCCCTTTGTCCTCAAGTGCAGGAGATAAGAACCCCAGCATGGAGTCTGGTGGTGACCAATGAGCCCCTGCAAAGCCTCCTCTCCTGGGTGCAGCTCTGCACGCACCACCCTGCTCTAAAGTCTTCTCTGCCTTCCCCTCCTAGGAGGGTATCCTGCCTGGAGCACTGGCAATGAAAGCCACCAAGTCACAGTCAGGATGCAGCAATGAAAGGGATGTGCAGGGGGCACAGTGAGCTGTGGTTGCCAGAGCACAGGAGGGTAGCAGGGCTGAGAGTGGGTCCCACATGCCCACGTATGCACAGCCCTCTCTCCACACCAGAAAGGTTTTCCTTCTTCCCTGTGAGGATGGCAGAGCACTGGACCAGGTGGCCTGGAGAGGTTGTAGAGTCTTCTTCTGTGGAGACTTTCAAAACCCACCTGGACACACTACCTAGATGAATCTGCTTTAGCGGGGGGGTTGAACTAGATGATCTCTAGAAGTCCCTTCCAATCCTCAGCAGGCTGGGACTTTGCTGAAGGTGCATGGTGAGCAGCTCCACCTCTGCAGCTTGCCCAACCACCCCATTTCAGCCAGATCATCTCCACCCTGTGGATTTCAGGCCTGTTGCAACCATGGCCACCAAACAGACACCATTTGAAGTGAGGGAAATCCCACTGCAGCTCTCCTTGAAGCACGGCTTGGTCCACATCCTTGTAGACAGCATCCCAAACAACTACAGCAACTACAACACTGGCAACAAGCACAGTGGAAAAGAGTCATCAGGTGCCACGCAGGAAGGCTCACGTTTGACAAATATTTGTTGAGCTGATTGTAACCTACGTGGCTCATGCTCCTGCAGAGGACCCACAGGGAAGAGTTTAAAAGCCCTGTGCTACAGCTCCACTTCTCCCATACCTTGGCACAGCTGGAGAAAGCTGCAGTCCTGGATCATCTGGAGACGTTCAAGGTCAAATCTGATGGGGCCCTGAGCCACCTGATCTAGTTGGAGATGTCCCTGTTTATTGCAGGGGGGCTGGACAAGACCTTCAAGGGACCCTTCTAACCTGTTGCATTCTATGATTCCATCTCCTTGCCCCAGCTGAGCTTCTCCCAGCATGGAGTACAAAAGGAGCAGGTTGCTGGGTGGCAGCGCCCACTCTGGGATTTGATTCCGGTGTTTGCCCTGGTATTGCCCCACGTGATCCGAGCCCAGCGGTGCCAGGGAGCTGCCTGCAGCTGGCCACTGCTCTACAGCTCGCGGCAGAACTGTGGGCTGTGGCTCCCAGCAGGGCAGCCTGCGGCCACCGAGGCACCTGGGTCAGGAGGATGTGTGGGAGAGAGGTGCTGAAGTGGCAGGATAGCCCCTGGGACCGCTGGAGCAGGAAATACCTGGGCCTCCGAGCTGCCTGAGCGCAGAATAAAGGGGGAAATATTGAAAATAGAAGCAAAGCTTCTGTGACATTTTCATGCTTGGCTTCTGACATCCTCTGCCTCTCGTACACTTGACTTCCTCGCTTATTTTTATCAGATGAAGCTGATGGTCGCTGCCACGGTAACCCTGTGTGGTTACAGCTCTGCTAGTGAACGAGGGCTCAGTGCATGTTTCCTTTGTGGCTTCCCTCCTCACTCTGGCTTCCTACCCCTCCAGGCTCTCAAAACATTCTCTTTGACTTGGTTATGCCTCAGTTGCAAGCTGCCTGTTGTGATGAGCAGGGGTTCGTCTCTTCAGGCTCTGCTTGCTTGGCCCACCAGCCACTGCTGCCTTCCAGGGGAGGATTACATTGAAGAGCAGAAGAAACTTCTTTACTGAAAGGGTTCTCAAAGACTGAAATGGACTGCCCAGGGAGGTGGTTGAATCCCCATTCCCCGAGGTGTTTCAAAGATGCAGAGATGCCTTGCCACCAAGTATGGCTTAGCATCAGATTTGGTAGAGCTGGAGAATGGTTGGACTGGATGATCTTAAAGAGCTTTCTCAACCTAAACGATTCTATGATTCTGTCCTGTGATTCTTTTCATAGATTCACAGATTTCACGGAATGGTTTGGATTGGAAGGGACCTTAAAGATCATCTAATTTCAACCCCTCTGCCATTAGCAGGGACAACTTTTACCAAACCAGGTTGCTCTAGACCTCATCCAATCCGGCCTTGAACACCTCCATGACTTCCCTGGGCAACCTGTTCCAGTGTCTCACCACCCACACTGTCAAGAATTTCTTCCTAACCTCCAGTCTAAATCCACCCTCTTCAAGATTCAATCCATTGCTTCTCATCCTATCACTACAAAGCCTTCCTGAAAAGCCACTCCCCAACTGTCCTGCAACCCCCTTCAGTTACCAGGAGGTAGTAATGGCTCCCTGAAGCCTTCTCTCCTCCAAGCTGGACAGTCCAGCTATTTTTGATGTCTTCAAAGGACACAGTCCAGGCCCCTGACCCTAAGTGCAGGGCTGAGCTTTCTCTTTTAACATGGACAAAGCACAAAACAAATCTCCTATGACTGATAATGGGAGTTGAGAAAGAAAGTTTCCTCATGGATGGGATAAAGTCTGATTCAAAACAACAATAAAAAGAACCCCTTTTCTTGCCTTTGGTTCACTCCTTTCCTTTTTAGAGTCATTCTAGGGAAAGCGGAACCAAATAGTAAAGGCTGCAATTCTGTCTCCTTCACCCTGGAGCTCAATTCATTTCCCAGGGCTTCCCACCAGTCCCAGACAGCAGTGCCCCATGTCTCCTGGGGTGGTACCAGAGCCTCATGAGTGGATTTATTCATGCTTCAGCTACACCAAAGTCCTGTTGATGATATTTCACTACCAAGGCAATTTCAGGCTCTCCAGGCTCTGAAACTCTTCCCCTGCTGGTGTCTCTCCTGTTCTGGCACCCAAACTGCACCAGGACATTATTAGCAGCTACCCCAGGCTCTCAGCTTGTGCCATGGCCATCAGCACAGCATGACAAGGTGAACACCATTCACTCCTTCTTCCAGGTGAACTTCCCCCAGGTCAATGTCAGGAGCTGCACAGGGCACATTGTTCCCAGGGCATGATCTGGCTGCATGTCCAGCCCTTCAGGCACAAAACCATGGAGCCACAAAGGACCTTAGGTAGCACAGCTATCACACCATACAACTCCATCCCCACCCTCCTTACCTTCCTACCCCTAGCTGACAGCCACCCTTGGTGCTCTTCCTCACAACAGCTCTCATTTTCTCCAGCTCTGCTCATCACCATGTTCACACACACAGCACCACCACCAGTCCTAGGCATTTCCTGGGTGAAACAAGGTTCTCTGCTCCTGCCTAGGTGCAAGGCCTCTTCCTTCCCCCTCCTAAAAACAACACTCACAAGCTTTTGTTTTTGTTACAATCTGCTTTGAGCTTACTTCAGCAGAGCTTCTCTCCAGAGCTGCTAGGCTTCCATAACCCCTTCTGAAGATGGATGACAGCTGTAGCTGTAGGAGAGACACCCTTTAAACCACAGCAATTGACAAGGCAACGTCACTAAACTATTGCCTCCGCTGGCCTCCAAGAGAGCCAGGGTAGAACTGCAGCTCAAGGGTTGCTCCGCACCTTCACAAGCGGCCCCTTTGCTGCAGCACACTTTCATACATGTGCTAGCATGCTCGAGCAAAGAAACCCTGACCACAATGGTAGACACCCATGCCTACCTTTTAATCCAATTTTTCACCTGGAGACCCCAAAACACAGCAGCAAGATGAGCAGACAGGGCACTTTGCAACATGCTCCTGGAGGCACAGCTGCATTTACACAGATGCTATCAACTGTGGGGCAATGGGACAGACACTGCAATGCCTCTCTCAGGTCCAGATCTTTGTACCATTTGAGCCATGAGATGCCCACAGCTTTGCTCCTCAAGCAAGGATTTAGGGATAGTTACTGCTCTCGTCCATCCAGAGATGTTTGGTGTCCAGGATCGCTTTTTGGGAGCTCAGTCCACACGCATTACAGACTGCTGCTCCTTGCTGTCCTCTTTGTTCCAGGTGACTAGGCCATCATTTGGGGGACTTGGTTTTGATTGTGCTTCATTGGAATGAGCTGCCCAGGGAGGTGGTGGAGTCACTAATTCTGGAAAAGTTCAAGAGAAGACTGGATGAGGAACTCAGTGCCATGGTTTAGTTGACTGTCTAGAGCTGGGTGATAGGTTGGGCTGGCTGATTCTATGATTCTAAGGCATCTCAAAGTGTACCAACATCACAGAGATGAAACTCCATGGTATCCTTGAGGGACTAAAATGGGAAGAAAATAGGTCACACAGCAGTTGGAAGACAAAGTTGGTTCTTGCACTAAGAATGAGCTTCATCACACCAGAGCAGGATTTGGACCTGCACTAAGGGACTCTATATCCAGGAGACGGTTGCTCCCCATTTGCAGTGTCAGTGGGGAATTCTCTTTAGCATCAAGGATGGGAGTCCTTAGGCCACACATCAAGTTCTTGGGTTGACTCAGGGTCACCCATTGAGTAGCAAACCCATTTTCACTTCTGATGCAAGCTCCAGTTTGAGCCAAGGACAATTGCTCTCTTGCCAGCACTGCTCCAGGTTGATATAATGCAAGACTGACCCCCCAGGCAGAGTGAGCCCCACTGAGAGGCCAGCCCTTCTGGTCTGGCCCCAAAATAGCAAGAGGCATAAGGAAACGAAGTCAGTGGCTTCATTCTGCCACGAGCCTGAAAAACCTGTTTGTGTGAAGCATGTGGAAGTAGCAGACAAGTTCAATTCATTTACAGCTTCCCTAACCAGTGCTGTACTTTAATGAGAAACATTCTGGGGTAGCACAAAACATCTTCAGTTTCAGATCAGCACTTCATCCTAGAAATTCTACGGCAGCCTCTACAAGGAAAGTAACTCCATGACTAAGGAAGGAAAGAAATCAAGGCACTTCAGCTAGAGGCTGATTGAGGAAGAGGAGGGTCAAGCTTCAACACTGTATTTATGTCTCTGTGACATCAAACATCCACAAATGTTGCACAGGACATAATTCATTCTTGAACTGTGGGGCTTCTGTTGAGCATGGTCTCAGTTCAAGCATTAAATCTGAGGGTCATTAGTTGGTGTATCCAAGCCATGCTCATGTAAACACAGCACTCCAGCCACAGCCCAGCTTGTTTGCCTAGGTAAGATTAGACTCTGCTAGTTGCCAAAGCACAGGAACTTCTCTCCATGTGTCTGAAGCCTAGGTCTATTCCAGGGCATTGGCTTCTCATCACCTGCTTTTAGTGGAAAATTTAATCACCTTAGGCACACAACATGAATTAGTGAACCCTGGCGTGACCAGACTATTACACTCAGGACACTGCCTTCATTCCAAACAGGCTCAGAACCACTCAGCTAGGTCACATCCCCCAGGTCTTCTCCTGGCAGCACTGAGTTGTAGCACACAGCCATCAGTGTAGGGCAAAGCATGACCAACTGGTCATAAAGAATTTACCTTTAGAACCAGAATGGCCAAAGCAGACAATCCCAGGTAGCTTTGCTAACAACACACAGCAGGGCAAGACTCACCATCACAGAACCACAGAACTGTTTCTTTTGGAAAAGCCCTCTAAGATCACCTTGTCCAACCATCAACCCAACATCACCATGGTCATTAAACCATCTCCCAAAGTGCCACATCCACATGTTTCTTGAAGACCTTCAAGCATGGTGAGTCCACCACCTCCTGTTCCAGTGTCTGACCAGCCTTTCAGTAAAAAGTTTTTTCCCTCCCGCTGATATCCAACCTAAACCATCCCTGGCACAACTGGACATGAGCCAGCCATGAGGGCAAACAGCATCCTGGCCTGCATTAGCAATAGTAGGGAAGTAATTGTGGCCCCACACCCAGCATTGGCAAACCACATCTTGAATCCAGAGTTCAAGTTTTGAGTCACCCACTCCAAAGACTGCCAACCTGCTTTGGCAGCAAAAAAAAAAAAAAGCACACCAGTGTGTTTGGAAAGCATTTTCAAACTTTATTTACAACTGTCACAGTGACAAAAATGTAGTTTGAAAAAAATGCTAGCTTCTCCCTGAGGCTCAAAAAAGAATTACAGAATTATAGAATGTATATCATACAACAAGAGGAGTTTTTACTGGAGTGCTTTGTTCTTTAGATACGTTCAATGACAAGTAAGAAATATACACAATACTTCCAGGAAAAAAAAAAAAAAGATGCAGACAGAAATAGGCAAGTCTTTAAGGGCAGACAGCAGGTCTGAAGTCCAAGGGTTGCCATCTCATTGCTGCCCACACAGTAATATTTTTGATATAGAGCTTTGACTTGGTGGTACAGACAGAGACCCATAGAGTAACACTTAGAAGTTAAGACGAGTGGTTGGTATGCAGGTGTACAAGCTCATTCCAGTAAGACAGCAAAAGACTAGAACAAGTGGTACAGGTACAACAGCTGAATCCATCGCTACAGAAAATGGTATCACCACATCAAGACTGTTGGGTGATTAACTGTCCACCAAAATGGGCAGGGAGAGTGGATAAGCAGGCCTGCACTGCCAGGCTAGAGACCGGCTGCAGCGGAGGAACACTGAGCTTCTCCTGCTTTGTGCTAACTCCTCTCCAAACTCCAGCCTGTCTGAAACAGTGACGCAGAGCCGATAAATTATTGCCTTTATGTTTTGAACACAAGCAAGACAAGACTAAAACAACCCTGCCAACATGTTAAAAGCAGTTCCCAACCCCCACCAGCGTTTAGCTACTCATGAGGTATTAAAAATACAAATACACACATGTCTGAGTTGATTTTAAAAATGGAACCAGTTCTAAGCAAATGGGGGGAGGGTGGCATTGGGATTATTATGAAAGTTTGGTTAAGGCCTTGACATTTCTTTTTCTCTTCCATGATCCCAGATTTGGTTTTAGGTGGTAACTGTTCTCATCCTATCCCAAGATCAACTGGCTCCCAAGCTGGTCCCCAAAGTTGCGTGATCATCACTTTCCAGGAAAGTAGCAGGTTACCCTGTCTGGTAGCAGACTGGCCTCCCCAAAACAGAGACAGATGACATCTCCTTGAAGCAGGATATGGTGGGGAAGACAACCAAAGGCTTCACAAGCCAGTCTGCACTTCATTAAAAACACTCATCCTTGCTGTGAAGCAGAAACACACCTTGTCTCAGGACACCTGGCTAAACCTCTCCTTCCTGCAAACACCCCTGCCCCACTGGTGATCCCCACTAGCTCTGGTATTTCATCTTTGAATTACCTCCAGGTCTGGCATCACTCTGCACCATGCACACCCCTACCACTCTGTCATGCACTGAGGAGGCCCCATGGTGCAAAGCTGGAGGACATACCCCACACCTCAGCCCTCTAAAGCTCCTTGGCCAGCAAGCTGAAGACACAACCCTCCAGCCTCAAGTACACCAAAGCAAGAGGTGTAACCTCCACTCTCTGAGTTTGGGTGCTGCACAAGACAAGGCCAACCACAGCAGCCTTGGCAAACAGGAGAGAAAAATCCAAGGTGTTCAAACCTACATGAGCTCTTGCTGCAGACAGAAGCGTCTTTACATCTGATGCACACTACCTCACGCTAGCCACCTGCAAGATAAACTAGGGCCTGACAGCAGAGATGACAAGCAGCAGCCTAACATTATCCTGCAAATACAGCTGTTCAGCATTGAAGGGTCTAAAGGCAAACAGAGGGGAAGGAAACAGCTTTGGGAAAAGTGGCTGGAAAACAAGGCTCAACAGCGAGAGCGAGAAACCCAACTACTCCTACGGACACTCACGTCACCCTAGGAGGTGCTGAACTGGGGAGAGTTACAGGACCCTGCTCAGTAGAGCATTTAGCCATGCTTTGCTGCGGACACCTTTCCGCCTCCCAACACACAATGGAAGCTGTAAGAAAGGCAAATCTGAGACGTTGCAGCTCTGTTCTCATGCTTGCGGCTGGAGGCAGCTCCCGGCCCAATGCTTGGCGCCTCCAACTTTCCTTCCCCTCCCCGAGCTCCCCCTTCCAGCAGTCCTCGCGTGGTCACCCTCTGCCATGTGCTTGGAATTTCACTGCTGCCTCCGCCTCGGAAAAATACAGATAATGATCTTGAGAACAGCAAACATTTCTCTGTGGTACTTCCTTCCTCAGGAGGTCTGGTGACACCGAGGGCTTCAGTTCTCAATACAGAGAATACAAAAAAACTAAGATCTCGCAGGTGCAAAACTGAACTTGTCTTTTTGTGTTTAAAAAGACTCTCAAAAGAAGTGTGGCTCTTCCTTCAGAAGGGTGCAGTCCCTTGCCTTTCTTCAGATGTCATTTATTGCTCCTTGTTGTCCTTCTTTGCGTCTTCACAGTTTTCCTCTTCCTCCTCCTCCTCTTCCTCTTGCACAAGGAACTCCTCGGGTGGCCATCTCAGCTCACCGCTCTCCACGTCGCCCTCCGTCGGCTCCACCACGATGGAGGGCAGGCGGTCCTTCAGCTTACAGTAACGGTCAAAGTCTGAGGGGTCAGGGAATATCTGAAAGAGCCAAGAAACAGCCTGTGAGAGGAGGTGTGATCTAGCAGCCAACCCAACTCAAAACACTTGGGTCTTTAAGGCAGACTAGCCCAGACACAGAGTAAGTTGCTGAGGGATGAGTTGACTCTCAACCTTGTAAATAAGCATCTCTAATATCTGGGTACTAGAACTGAGCACTCTGCCCAAGAGGCTTCCAAAGCACATGCTTGCTCGGACATCACTCAGCAAACAGGCATCGGCCCTTTTGCATGTTCATCCAAGCTCCTCAGCCCCACCCCCACCACCTTTGCATTGAGCTCAGTGTGCACACTCATGAGCTCTGAAGCAGAGAATCTGAGATCTCATTTCCTGCTGCTGGTGAAGTTGCACACAAAAACAGGCTTGTGCTCCCTGCTCTGCTGCTAGAATAGAAAGGAGAGGACAACCCAAATTCTAGAGCACTCCAGATCCTTGCAGCAAAGGTCTGCATCTGGTGTCACTCCAGGGACAGCACCAGACTGAAAGAGAAATTCAATTGCACTTGAGAGAGAGTTTCAGCAGTGTTCTGCACACTACAGCTACCATACAACAGCAAAGCTCAGCAGGAGGACACTCATTTCATGGAAGGGATGGAGACTGGACCCTATTTCTTTGGGTTGGAGGCACCTATGGCATAGCCAGCAATTATGCACCACATCCCTTGCACAAGGAAGTAGAGGATCCCTTATCTCCAGCCCCCTAGAGGTGCACAGAGCAGCTCCTCATCCCTTCCCTGCCACTCATAGCTTGCCTTGCTGGATGTACAAGCTCACACATCACAGTAGGGCCAGAGCCAGTGCCACTGGGATGCATTCTTCAATCTTGCTGGGAGCTGAGGCAAAGACAGGGCTGCAGGAGAAGCTACTAGTGCAGTGTTGGTGGAGTTTTTCCTGACTCAACCGACGTGTGAACAGGTTGCTGTCATCTACAGGGCTGCCTTGCTAGGGGAAGGGCATCAAACCCCAGCTCATGCAGACAAGAGCTGCTGGGTGACAAGAATCCATTGCCACATCAGGTCCCCTGGTTGGTAACCAGAACATTAACCAGTTGCCCCTTGTTTATTTCAAACACTTCTATCAGAGTGTCATTTCACATCACAGCTGCATTTAAACACCCCTAAGAAGATAACAAAGTGCATTTTCCCCCTCAAGGTTGGAGAAGGGGTGAGGAGCCAGGCACTGCTTTTACAGCATCAGTTGCAATTAAGTGAGCCCCAAGAGCATCCTTGCAGGCAACAGCACTGGCAGCTGCAGAGGCACACTGCTCATGGGTGTCTCAGTTTGACAGCAAGATCTGATCTGCTTTGATACTTGTGGTTCCAGTTACAAAAGCAGGTTCTCTACCCAGGAGCCCTGAGCATTAACCATAGAATCACAGAATGTTTTGAGTTGGAAGAGACATTTAAAGATACTCTTGTTCCAACCTCCCTGCCATGGACACAGAGACCTCCCACTAGACCAGGTTGCCCAAAAGCATCACTCTTCTCATGCCAATCATGCAGGTACCCACTACCTTGGGAAGCCCTGGCCCAAATACCTAAGTAAAACATCTTTCCAACTTGTTCTTCAGCCTAGTAACTCCTAACTACAGCATTAGCTCCTCATCTCTCTTACAGGCACCATTAAAAGGGCAGCCTTCTTAGCAAGGCCTGTTGTGACAAGACAAGGGGTCATGGTTTTGAACTAAGAGGGGAAATTAAGCTAAGTATAAGGAAAAAAAGTATTTTATAATGGTCATGAAGCACTGGAAACAGGGTGTCCAGGGATGCAGTAGAACCCACATCACTGGAAACATCTGACATCAGAGGTTGGAACAAGCTTTGAGCAACCTGATTTGAGTAGATGTCCCTGTTCAGACCACATGAGCTTTAGAGATCCCTTCCAAACCAAAGCATTTTGTGATTTGAAGAGATTCCTCCCTTTCATCCAAAGCTTTGTGGCAACCAGGTTTCCAACCTGAGAAAGTCACTGGTTGCTATTTAATGCTAAGCCAGGCAAAGTAACTGAAGGTAAACAACACAGAGGCTGTTTGCACTCATCCATCTGGTCCTGGAGACAGTGATGCAGGAGCTCCAGCTGCCTCTGTGGTGCTCACCATCCATAGGCTTTCCAAATACACAAGAGCAACCGAGGTCTTTGACCACAACCATGAATGCAGTCTTTGCAATCTGAGCTATTTGCTATTAGTCACTCAGCACAAGTGAGATAGCAACTGCTTCTTGGGAGCTTCTGTGGCTTCTGCTTGGCCAAACAATGGTAATTTCAGACACATTGTGCATTACTGGAAGTAGAGTTGGTGGCTCTTAAGCATCAACTCGTTATCTAAACTCATGATAGGAAAAAAAATACCCTAGACATTACATGGTTTAGAGGGTTGCAATGGAAAAAGAAGTGTGGTTCAGGAGGTTACATAAGCTGATAATGTCATGAAAATAGCCTCCTGTGCAAGAAAAATAGCAGTATAATAATTAAACTAACCTTTGGCTGCTATCATTTGAAGCACATTAGGTCAAATTGGAGCCATTTCTTTGAAAATAGCCTGCCAAATTTTTTTTCCAGAAACTAAGCAGTAGTCATTTCCTTACAAACAAATATCCCTAAAATGTGGTGTACAGCTTTTTTAAATAATAATAAAAAATCCACCCCAGCACAATCTTATCTCCAAACAGCTGCAGGACAGGCCAAACCCAAGAAGGTCAGGATTTTTTCCACTAAGTCATGCTTTTTAATCGTTGAGGCAGCATGAAGAGAGATGTTGCAACTGCACTTTCAAGGGGTGTGGACAGTCAATGGAAAAAAAACACAAAGGCAGATTTCCTTCACATGTGACAAGAGGGTGACACAGCAGGCAAAGCACAGGCACCCAAGGAAAAAAAAAAAGTGTTTCAGACTAAGGCTGCTTGCACATCTAGGGAAGCCAGGTGGAAAAGTTACCTCAATGAGCTTCCTCACTCACTCCCAAACCAGCTGCACTGCCAGACTCTTCATGGGAGAAAGACAAGCAAACACCAGCTTTCTGCTGTCCCACACCAGTAGTGCTACACTGCATTTGCTGGACCCCATATATCGTCTAAATCTGGTCCCACTCCAGATTTAGACAATGGAGAGAAAAAAAACCACACAAAACCAAACCCTAAAAACTTGCAGCAAGGTTTCCATTAGAAACAGCTACTCAGCCCAGAGCCCTTTGCACAGCAGTCAGGGCAACTTGCCTGGCAAAAATCTGCTTGCAAGCCTTTCTGCTCACATTACCCAGCTTAGGCATGTGAGAAGACTTTGCATTTGCCCACCAGCCAAAGAATCCAGACGCTACAAGTTGCTTCTCCCCACTGTTTATCAGAGACCCACCTTGCACAGAGCTGAAACAGATGCTTACTTCTGGTTGATTTGCTCATTTGATGGGGGACAAGTGACAACCATCAATTGCTTTTGAAAGCTACCTAAAAGCAAATTTAGTATTAATGCAGAGGTAGCTTACTCCTCTCATGTGTGATGCAGCATAAGGACCTGCAACTGGTTCCACAGAGCCCTAGCTCCTGGCCATAGAGATGTCCAAGACCCTATAGAGAACATGTCTGTCACTCCTTACACCACTCAACTCAGCTTCTCACAGCAAGAGTGGTTTTCACAGACCTCTCCAGATTATATTTTGAGAGCTGATCCAGGTCACAAACAACCCAAACTCTTGCCTTGCAGTTGGTAAGGGTAGTGAAAAGCAGAACTTGAAACGAAAGCTTGAAATGGTTTTAGAACGATGATATTTGCCTCTGTTTTAGATGATACAGTTCTGCCATCCTTGAACGAAGCCTTGGCAACAAGAATGGAAAGTTTTCATTGCCCTGGGGAGGCTCATGCCCCTCTCAGCATTCAGAGAGAGCACAACACCAAAAGCAAGAGAAATGTCAGACCATTAGGAGGATTAGCTCAGCGCTACCATAATCCGAGCGACACTTGGAAACTCAAAGCAACTTCCACATCTGTATTCCATACCAACACCCATAGTTAAAATGCCTCTCTCCTCTTCCCATGGGGCTGAAAACTATTTCAGTTGTATGACAGGGAGACCAAGGCGAGGAGAGCTTTCCAAATTAAGTTAGTGGTTTGGTGGACAGTTTTGCTTGACTGTGGTAATGCCAGACAAGGTTGGGAAGTCTGCTGTGAGAGGCACACCGCTTCAGGTGAAAGGTCCACCTCTGATTTACATGGATCACTCATCCTTCCACACCAGTGGGATCAAGCCAACAATCCAACTCCCAAATCAGTGCTTAAATTAAGTAACACTTCACTGCCATTGTAAAGCATTGGAAGCTCAATTTAGGAATACTTCAATCCTCTCTTGGTGTCCTCTTTGGAGAAGTTGACCAGCTCCAAGTAGCAGTGCTAACACATTTACTCACAGCAAGCACAACCTGGAACCCAGTTCTAGATAGTACAGCACACAGCAGCCTGTGACTTAGGTTTTTGAACTATGACAACTCCCCACATACAGATTGCCCTGTCTTGGGGGATGGTGACAGAGAAACTTCATACATCACAACGCCTTCTTACTCTGATGGAAAGCTATCAGACGGGGAGGAAAAATATGTACTGAGATGTTCCAGGCAGCAACTACCTTCGTTTTATTTCAGAGGAAGGTCCTTTTGGCATAGCATAGCTGCAAGCGTGATTAGTCTGGGCTCTGTTTATCCCATATCCTGCTTCTGCCCCCATCCAGGGTCCCAGACCCTGGAATACACATTAGCTGAGCATACTAATCTTGTCCATTAACCACACAGCAGATGTGCTATGTGAACAACTTATCCTACCCTTGCTTCCCACTATTTTGCAGTCTCAAGGTCTGCATTAGCAAGCACCAGGCCTAACACAGGACTTTCCTTGCGCAAATGAAGGCTTTACAGACACAAAGCACCTCACAAGTAAACGACACAACTAAAGAGGAACTCAGTTTCCATCCTTTGCCATCAGCCCCTGGGTCAGTAGCATTTGCAGTTTAAGTTGGGGGATGCAGCAGATGCAGCTCAAATCACTCAGCACCAAGCTCCTTGGTGCTTCAGGTGGTGCTGGTGAAGGTGCTGCATTCACCAAAGTTCCAACAGCACAAACAACCCTTGCTGTTGCATGAGGCGATAGGATGAGGGACAACAGTTTGAAACTAGAGCAGCACGTTAGGAAGAAGCTCTTTACTGTGAGGGTGGTGAGACACTGTAACAGGTTGCCCGGAGAAGTTGTGGACACCCCACCCCTGGAAGCATTGTAGACCAGGCTGGATGAGGCTTTGACAACCTGTTCTAGTGGGAGGTTTCTCTGGCCACAGCAGGCGTCTAAAGGTCCCTTCAAACTGAAGCCATTCTACAACTCTGACAGACACTGGAGGGAGCATTAAATCTGTGTAGCCAGACTCAGTCAGCCTGACATGATTCACAGCTAGCTGTGGTTGTGATTAACCTAGACAGATCCCAGCATGATGCTATCATGACTTAAAGAGCTCAAGCTCCCCATGACAACCAAACTCCAGCTTGATGGCATGAGGCAAGCTCAGCCTCCACAAGCCAATCTCCTAAAAGGTAGCCCAAGGTCTTCCAGGGTCAGTAAGCTGCAGCCAGGTGGAGTGCTCAACTCAGGACACCGTTTGCTCAGAATAAGCACTTCAGGCAAAGTGTTTTCAGTTGTGCTCAGGCCTCACTCCACTTCCAAGAAGCAAGACAGGATTCAGGTCAAGGGATTGTTTGGACAAAAGCACCACGGAATGATTGATTCAGCCTTTGTTTCAGTAGCACCATTCGTGCTGCTGTGAGATGGCACCAGAGGACAAGCTGGCCGAGTGCTGATGAGAACAGGTATATCTAGGGGCTGGAAAGCAGCAAACCATGCATTAGGTCTGAGTGGTAATGGAAAAGGACTGGCTCACTGAAGATTGCCAGACAGGAAGCACACGAAGCCCTCCAAAGGCACATCTGTTTGTAGCAGGGGTATCTTGAGCCATCAGCTGCATTTAAATGAGTTTTTTGTTTAGTAAGTCCCATGGGAATTATGGGACATCTATTAAAGATCCAGAAATAGCTCTTCACTGCAGGCACAAGACCCAGCATGACATCATCCCTTCAGCTGCATCTTCTGTTTTGTCTATGCCACCCTGTTTTGAAATTCATACCTGAATTTCACCCTCCACTTCTGCTCAGGCCTTTTAAAATCTGTTCACTGAGCCATCTTCAGGAGGCTTAGAGTAGCTTTATGTCGTAAATACAGCAGGAAAAAGCTGCTTTATGTAGAAAGGGTTTGAAATTAGCACATTAGCTTACTTCTGCTTAACTGAGAAAGGGCACCTCTCTGCTGAGAAAGCACATTTCCCAGGGAAACTGTACGAATTACTCAGCCGACACAGGCAACTCCATCACCAGTAGCACAACTTGTGCAGTCTGAGCTCTCACATCACTTCATAAAGGGCAGTGATGGCTTGCCCACCAAAGGCATGCACGCCTTCGGTTGATGGCTACACAGACACTCCAGAGTGCGAGCAGAGAGGCAAGAGGATGGAGGAGGCAGCAGGAGAAAGTTGACAAGCAGAGTTCCCTCCATGACCAGCACAGCAGATGGGAGCCCTGAAGTTCAAGCAAACTCCATGGGACAGAGGAATTGGGTTGCTGAAGTTTATACTCAGGGCATGAGTTTATTTGCACCCTTGGAAGTAAACTAAATAAAGACAAAAATATTTTGAAGCAGTACTGTTGGTAGGACATTTGTCTGCAGCAAATATTGATGTGCTTTACAGTGCCAGCAGTGTCTCTGTACCACCTCCTCTCATTCAGGAGAGGAGTGTCTGAATGGCAAACACAGCCCCCAAGCTCACAGCTAGCATCCCATGGACCAACTAGCAGGCAGTCTCAGCTCTACACAGTCAAAAGGGAACAGTTCAAACCTCAGTTTGAGGTCATCTCTTCAGTAAAATAAAACTAAGTTCTGCTACTAGAACAAGAGAAACTAAAAGCTTGCCTCTCCCAGTTCCAGTTCTACTTTTCTTTTTCCCTCTTGTAGCCAGCCAAGGGCTGCTACACTCACATCATGACTGCTCAGCGCTGCAGATGAGTAGGGGAAGATGCTGAAGCTTAGAACAGTGAGCTTCAGTGTAGGAGCGGTCATGCTCCATTAGTCCTGCCTGCTTCTAAGTTATTGCACTACAGCACTCAGACTAGCATGCAATTTCCCACGTACCATCAGCAAGAGGAAGCACCGAGTGCTCATCTGAAGTAGAACAAAGAGTTTGTGGTGTGATTCGCATCAGACTTGTCCTTGCTGGTCTAACTTGAGTTTCCAAACCTTTAAGGATGATTTCAGCTATCCCTGACTTACACTGAAACATTCTCTGCCCAGTAGCCAGAGGAGGAAGGCTGGAGCCTGCACTCCACTTTTCATTAACCTGATTTAGAGGCAGACCTCATGCGCAGCCTACATGCTACTAGTGCTTCATGAGGACCTTCTATATCAACATCTCAACCCTTATCGCCACCAGTTTGGCTTACATCAAGGTGAAGCACTGGCAGGCAGTTCCTTGCTCTTGAAAAAAGTCACCTATGACTAGATCACTACAGAGAAGATATCCAGGATGCAAAAACCCTGCATAGATATGAGTCGTCAGCATTTATGACTCACACCTTAGGGTTCAGATGATACACTCAAAGCTGAACAGGCCTGTTTCCCCACTTGGCCCAAGAACACTTATCAAGGTCATTAGCACTTGGGGAAAAACCTCCCTGAAGCAACAGTTAGCACAAGCAGGACACCTAGACTCTGCTTCTCCCTGAAAAATTTGGGTATGTAAATAGAGGCACCGGACCTGCCTGGGTTAAGTCTTTTCATATGGTGACCCATAAAGACATCTCATGCAGGCTAGCCAGGGTTGCTTCAGGTTTAACCACTGCTCTTACTGCTGCACACCACCTCTGCAGGAGAAGAAAGAGGCCACATGCTTTCCACTAACTCAAGCGCTGAAACACAGCACAGTTATTTCCACACAGGCCACAAACCAAGCATCTTGCACTAACCAGATGCAGAATCCCAACCCCAAAAAGCAGCAACACATCCATCCTTTTTTCCTCTACTCAGCTTTAGGATCTGCTGGAGGCCTTAATCCTGCCCCAAAGTTCAGCTGACTTCATGTTTCAGTGTGTGTTCACTGCCTTGCAGCTCCTTTTTTTTTGGGATGAAAATACACAAGCAAGCATACAACAGCACACCTCATTTGAATGCACACTTAGAACAACTGCCTCTGTGCAGACTGTGTAACATCTGCAAAGGAAGAGTCCCACATCGGGATCTGCCACCCAGACTCAACACACAAACCAGATGAGAGTCACCTGCATGCACTCAGCACCTTGTTAAACCTCATCAACAAGTCTGCTGGAAGAGTAAGAAAACATGGATTTAGTGGGCTAAGATGCACAACTCGCCCTTGAATTCACTATAAGCTAGAAAATTTAAGGGATATTGAGGTTAAAGGATTAAGGCTCAAGCTAGTTTGTAAGACCACCTTACCAGTCCAGTCACTGGTTTAGAGATTAACAGCCAATCACATTTTCCAGAACTTTCAGAATGAATGCAGCTCATGCCTTCAGACAGATATCTCTAGTGACATTTCAAGGCTTGTTTAGATTGCCTCTGCCACACTATCTTACAGAAGGCTGTTAACCCTCTCGAACTGGCCCTGCAGTCAGGACAACCAAGTAATAGATTAATTTAAAAAAAAAAAGAAAGAGACATATAAAGAGCTCCCTCCACTAGGCAGATCACTTGTATGCTGTGTGGCAGACACCAAGAGCCCTCTCAGTCTGGTGAGTGGCACAAACCCGCCTTTAAACTCCCTATCTCACATTAAGCCCCCATGAATGCTGAGCAAGGGGCTCGATCCTTCACAACCAAACCCTTTGCCAAGTCGGTCTGATACCCAGGGATATTTCGGACAAGCAGCTCCTGCCAAGCAGGCATTCCAGTCTGTTGACTGGTTTGCACTACAGCAAGAGCTGCTATTAGGTCTGGCTATGGAAAGGTAGCTCAGTCCGAGTTCGCAGGCCAGCCCAGGCAATTCCGTCAGGGATTAAGCCCAAGCAGCCGGCAGAGCACTTACCTGATACGACAGCCCATCCTTGCGGGGGCTTAGCCCAATCTCATCCATAGCTGGGGTGCTCATCATCACTTCAGTCATCTCAGCTGATCTCAGGTAATCAGAGCTAGAAACAAAGGACAGCATTCAACTGATGCGAGGGGCTCAAGGAGGGCTGGGCAACACTGAAGCAACACCGGGAAAAAGAAGGCAGCCGGAGAGGCTGTCGGCGGTCTATTTCTGGTCCCTTCCTTCCTGACCCTCCCCCTTTGGAAAGGGGTGGAAAAAAAGCTCATTAAAGTAGCCCTGCACCCCTGTCCCTAAAAGCAACTCCCGGACTTTCTTCCCAGGAACACCTCCAGAGGCTCAGCCAGCTCCGGTTCACTTCTAAGTTCCCCCAGCTCTGCCCTCTAAGGGGGGGAAAGCGTGGAAAAAACCAACCAACCAACAAACAAAAAGGGCAAATAAGTGCAAGAGCTAGCAAGTGGGCTACTGAGGTTGCGTTTGTTAGTTGCGTTCTTTTTGTGTATCGTCTGCTGTGCTTCAGCTGCTGCCGGCTTGTTTGGCACCCTCCGGGATCGCCACAGTGGCGGAGCGCTGGGTGCCGGGTCCCGCTCTGCTTTTACAACCTTTGATGGCATTTCCAGCTCGAGAAAAGCCAATTCCGCAGCTCCTCCATCCCGGCTCCTCCCGCACTGCCGCTGCCTCGCTTTCCGAACGATCACGTCCCAGCGCTCCCCGCTTGGGGCACTCGCCCGGGCGTCTGAAACCCCAACGGACAGGCGAAGAGTTCTGCTCAAGCCCCGCCACGGCCACGNACCTCTCCTTCAAGCCCCAGTCCTATGGGAAGCGCCCACTCACCAGGGCAGGGGACACAGGACAGACATGAAGTCCCGGCGGAGGCTACCCCGCGCCCTCGGGGGTTGGGGCAGAGGCACCAGCGGCTGCTGCTGCGGGATGATGTCGCGGTGCTGCCCAAAGCCGCTCACCCTCCCGCTCTTAGTGCCGCCTCCTCCCGGTCTGAGCCCGCGGCCGCCGCCGCGCCGCTTAAATGGCCCCGGGGGGCGGTGTCGGGTGCCGGCCTCGCCCCCCCCGCCTGACGTCACCATTTTCATGAATGGCTTCGGCCTGAGCCGCCCGCGGAGAGAGAGGGGCGGTGAGGTGCGCGTCCTTGCGTCCGCACCGCGCTTGGTCCCGCCGCTCCCGGTGCGGGGAGAGGACTCATTTGCTGCTGTCCGGCCGTGTCACCCCGAGCATTCCTCGGGCCGGCGCTGGCTGTCAGCCTGCCTGTTGCTGACGGAGGCCCGGGGCAGGCTCTGCCCGCAACCGCACACATGGCGCACACAGGCGCTGCTATCCTAGGGGAGGGGTAGTGGCGTCCCAGTCCCTTCTGTGCCCAGCGCCTGTAACTGGAGTAGAAGCAGATCGAGGAGCCTCAGCAGTCTGAGCTGTACTTAGCAAAGTGCTGTGAATCAATAATGGGAAGATGCAGGAGAAGGTGAATCCATCTGCTGCCTAGGCAGATGCAAGTGAAGCCACTTTCCTGCCTTCCCCTCCAACACTGGAATGGCTTGACAGAGGCCTGGGCACACCAAACCCAGCTGAAGCCTTGCCTGGTGATACTCAAAGTCTCCAAAGGACCAGGCTGTACCACTGAGCAGGTGCTTGCTGGGCACTGCTCTTGGCCAGGGGATAAGCCAGACCCACCAAGGGTGCTGCAGGATGCTTGATGGCTTTGGGGACTGCTCACCCAGCAAGCAGACCCTTGTCAAACGCTGGCATGTTAAGTTTAGTGCAGGGATTTGGTTTGTGCCACCTCTTGTTCCATGCTTCTGCTCAGACTTCTCAGACATATTCATCAAGGTCCTGGATGAGGGGACAGAGTGTGCCCTCAGCAAGTTTGTTGATGATACCAAACTGGGAGGGGTGGCTAACACTCCATCAGGCTGTGCAGCCATACAGTGAGACTCCAACAGACAGGAGAGCTGGGCAGAGAAAGGACAAATTAAATTCAACACCTGGCAAGAATGACCTCCTGCACCAGTACAGGTTAGGGGCTGCCCTGCTGGAAAGCAGCTCCACAGAAAATGGCCTTGGGAGTCCTGGGGTACAGCGAGTTGACCATGAGCCGGCAATGTGCCCTTGTGGCCAAGAAGGCAAATGGCATCCTGGGGTGCATTAAGAAGAGAGAGAGTCTCCTGCCTCTCTACTCTGCCCTGGTGAAGCCTCATCTGGAATATCATTGTCCAGTCCCAGGCTTCACAATTCAAGAGTGACCAAGAACTACTGGAGACGAGTCCAAGGAAGTTGAAGGGAGTGGAACAAGGATGTTGAAGGGAGTGGAACATCTATCTTATGAGGAAAGACTGAGAGCCCTGGTGCTGTTTAGCCTGGAGAGGAGAAGGCCGAGAGAGGATCTAATCAGTGTTTACAAATACCTTAAGGCTGAGTGTCAAGAAGGGGCCAACCTCTTTTCAGTGATGCCCAGTGATAGGACAAGAGACAACAGGTACAAGCTACAACACAGGAAGTTCCACCTCAGCATGAGGATAAACTTCTTTATGGTGAAGGTAATGGAGCACTGGAGCAAGCTGCTCAGAGAGATTGTGGAGTCTCCTCTGGAGATTTTCAATACCTGTCCAGATGCATTCCTGTGTGACCTGCCCTAGAAGATCTTGCTTGGGCAAGGAGGTTGGATCTGATGATCTCCAGAGATCCCTTTCAATTCTGTGATTCTGTCCCTTTCCCAGCCAAGCTGATGAACCAGCACAAAGCTACAAACTCTTCTTGCAGTTGCCGTGCTGCACCTTCTGGCGCAGAGCATCTGGTTGTTGCTCACCTCATGTCCCTGTCTGTGCATGGGCACACACACCTTATCTGCCCCAGTGCTGGAAGTGCCTGCAATGCAGGTTCAGCACTTCTGCAGGGAAGCTTTGCCCTCAGTTCCACTCCTACTTCCAGACTGTATATCAATGTGTACATCCATACGTGCATGTGTTTCCTCAGACCGGATAATTTAATCTTCTTAGATTCATATTATATAATGGGAGCCTCTGTGGATGTTTTACAGCAGGCTGCAGTGAGCTGCTGCTTTGTGCCAGATTAAAATGAATCAGAAGGAGCCGATCTAGCCCCTGCAGATGCATGGAAATTCAGGTGGGTGTGGGTGAGCTCACTGCAAAGGGCTACCAGTAACATTCCACATTCCAAGCGTGGACTCAGTGCACACAGCCTTCTTGCTCACACCTAATCTCCTGACAATGAGGTTTGGAGCCAGGGAGAGGCGTATGAAGGCAACCAAGTATCCAAAGGGCTGGGGAAATGCCTCCTCTGCGTTCCTCTACCTTAGGCACAGGGATGTTAGGACCAAATGTCTTTCCTGCAAGAGTGGTCAGGCATTGGAACAGGCTGCCCAGGGTGGTGGTGGAGTCACTGTCCCTGGAGATGTTCAAGAAATGACATGGCACTTTGGGACGTGGTTTGATGGCCATGGTGGTCTGTAGTTGAAGGTTGAACTCAATAATTCATAGATTTGCAGAATGATTTGGGTTGAAAGAGACCTTGAAGATCATCTAGTTCCACACCTCCTGCCATGGGCAGAGACAACTTCCACTAAAACAGGTTGCTCAGGGCTTCAACCAGCCCTTAAACACCTCCGGGGGAGGGGGGCACTCAAGACCAATCTGAGCAACATGTTCCAGTGTCTCACCACCCTCACTGTGATGAATTTCCTCCTAATATCCAGTCTAAATCTCTGTTTGTCCAGCTCAAAGACATTGTCCCTTGTCCTGTTGCCACAGGCCCTTATAAAAAGTCCCTCCCCAGCTTTCCTGTACCCCCTTCAAGTACAGGAAGGCTGCTGTAAGGTCTCACCAGAGCCTTCTCCAGACCTCAGCTCCAAATTCCTCAGCCTGTCCCCACAGGGGATATTCTCCAGCCCTCTGATCATCTCTGTGGCCCTCCTATGGACCCACTCTAACAGGTTGATGTTCTTCTTATGTTAAGGACACCAAAACTGGATGCAGGACTCCACGTGGGGTTTCACAAGAACACAGAGGGGCAGAATCACCTCACTCACCCTTTAAAGCTCTCTTCCAAACAAAACAATTCTCTGACCTGCTGCATACCCTGCACACATGTGCCTGACTTTGCTGGGTTTGCTGAATTCTGCCCTAAGACTTTCTGGAAACTCTATGGCCTGAATTGCTGCCAGATGGTACATGGAGGATCTGGGAGACTGCTCAGGGAGGAGAGAAAGCAAGGCGCTGCTTCAGGTAACATTGATCCATGTTATGAGGTCTCTTAAAATTGTTGCAGCCTTCCTCAAATGTCCTCATGTCCAGCTTGAACACAGGGAACAAGATGCAGCCACAGCTCAGTTTGCTGGGTTGTTTTCACCAGAAATAAACCTGCCTGTCTCCCTCAGACTTCGCACAATTACAGAAGGTTAGGGGCTGGAAGGGACCTCAAAAGCTCATCCAGTCCAACCACCCTGCCAGAGCAGCATCACCTATCACAGGTCACACAGGAACACATTCGGGTGGGTCTTGAATATCTTCAGAGAGGGGAGATATGCCACAACTCCCCTGGGCAGCCTGTTCCAGTGTTCTGTCACCCTCACAGCAAAAAAAAATCTTCCTCGTGTTTAAATGGAACTTCCTATGCCTCAACTTCCATCCATTGCCCCTTGTCCTGTCATTGGGCATCACCAAGAGGAGCCTGGCTCCATCCTCCTGGCACTCGCCTGTTACATATTTATAAACATTAATGAGGTCACCCCTCAGAGGACTTGCTGTGGATTTGGATTTCCTACTCTTGTCCATATAAAATGAAAGCCAGTGGAAACCTACATGGCCCACCAAGTCCCTATTTGCACCAGGTACACCAAACTGTCTCTCTAAATGCCCTCCTGCACTTGGCAGGGCTTGAGGTCCAAGGATTTCCCCTCCCTGTAAAGCATGTCTTTTTTAATTCTTGATACAACCATGTCCCTGAAAGAGATCTAGGGACTAGGACTGGGGTTCCCCCTCCCCTCTGTCCACCCTCCATGGCTCCCAAAGCCACTGCTGGGGAAAAAGCAGCTCAGATCAGCCCATCTCCTCTGGATGCCTGCCTTGCCATTCCAGCTGGCATAGCTAGGTAATGTCCACGTTGCACCTAGAGAGCAGCCTTTTGGAGGGGGGAATGAACAAAAAAATCCCTAGGATGCGAATATGCAAGGGTGTGGTTCACTTCCCAGTGACTTGGTGAGAACATCAACCCTGGTCCTGGCCAATTCCCATCGGGAGGCCTGGGGATCGGTGCTTTTATTGCTCACTTTGGCTCTAAGCCACCACGGGATTTATTCATGTGATCAACTATTGGTGTGTTAATAGGCCTTTAGAAAGTGACTGCACACCTCCTGTGGTCTCCATCAACCCCTCCTGGGGCATCCATCAACCCTGCCTGGGTGGATCAGAGGCAGCTGCAGCCCCCTCCCCTGAAATGGAATGTTTCATGGGTGAGGTGCCAACCTGGAATGCTGCACCTTCGGGCTATCCTTTGGGGGAAGTCTTTTTGAAGGTATTCTGGTATCCCGGAGACAGAGGGATGGTTTTTAAGTGGGAGGGTTGTCCATGCAGGGGATTTGCCTAAAAATAGCTGTACCTCTTTCCTCTTCATTTACCCCAAGGAAGGGCTGCAGAAGAAGAGCAGGAGAAGCTGCTGTACTCTCATCTGCAGCTCCTCCCTTATTAAGAACAAGCTTTCCCTTGTAGATAAGCCTTTAATCAATGTCTGGGCTGAAAGTGAGGGAGCCCCATTAACCCTTGAGCTACTGAGCCACTGTCATGTGTTAAAACAATCCATTTTCATTACGTCCCAGATCCTAGAAAGCCAAATTCTCACTCCTCTCAGAGGGCAAAACAAGAGGAGTTTCCTGCTATCTGTGGCTCCACAGCCAAGGAGCAGTACACAAGAGGAGAGGATAAAATGGGATCAGATCAAAGTATTTAATTGTAAGTGAAAATGAACCACTGTGCCCCTCCTCTGCTCCACTGATGCAATCAAGATGTGAGCACTTCAAATTGTCACTTCTTTTTTTTCCTTTGTTTTTCAGCCAGTCCTGATAAACGGAGCCCAGCCTGCCCCAATTTCCACTTCTTTCCTTGTCTCACCTGCTCCCCAGACCCCTGTTTCACTTGCTCTCTTTCTGCATTAAATACTTGGGACTACCTGGTCACCTGGGAGCAGAAGCAGCTGCACTTGGATCTCTCAGCTGGGGTAAACTTGTTTCCAGGGTGCTGAGCTGATTGAAACCAGATGAGCCCCTGTGACTTTCCGGTTTGTTGGGGTTTTTTTTCAGTTAATTTTATGAGTCTCTGTAAACCAGCAAAAGACAAACAAGAGATAGCAGCAGTTCCTTTGTACATTATGAATTGGCACCAATCTAGCAGGAGCAGCGTGCTGGTGAAGAACAGAGCATCACAGTCCCCACAGAAGGCACTTGTGCATAACCAGATCCAAGGAGAAATAAAACTGCTGGGGGTGGGGTGGGTGTTATTCCCCCAGATTTTCCCCTAACCTGCTTGCATTGTAAAAGTTTTCATTGCATTTGCCTTCAACCATGCAAACATGACCATACTTCTAGTGCAGATTTGGATGCACACAGCCACAGGGGCTAGTGACACGATAGCCACGGGGCCATGTGTGTTGCCACCTCCTTTTTTTTTGCCAAGGGGGTAAATAAGGCTGCACGAGGCGACGTGACCAGCACAGGGTCAGCCCTGGGGTCAGCTCCATTTGGGAGTGGAGCTTGCTGACTCTTGTCTCCCAGCCAGCCTCACGAATCCTACGGGGAAAGTTTCCTAGTGAAAAAATAAACTCTTCCCACTTGGAATTTAAAAACAAAACCATGGAAACATTTCTCTCGATCCTGATGTGTTGCAAGAAGTTATTTTAACAAATGTAAATCTGGGGCTCGATTTGACCAGCTGGTACCCTTTGAAATAGTTGAACCCAGGCCATTGCCGCAACTGTGTCGGAGCCGTGCTTCAATCTCCAGTTCTTCCGACCCCCACCAAGCCAGCACCCATGACATTAAAGCCCCTCTCCTCAGCCAAGAGGGCAGTGGTCAGTTAGTCTCTCCCCAGTTCTGACACCTGCAGGCATGGGAACTGCTGTGCAGGACGGAGCACCTTGCTTTGCTCCCCAGTTTTTCATGGTCTCCTTACAAATAGTTTGCATGGACAGGCTGAAACTGCTGCCACCTGCAGCCTGCTGCCTTTGTAGTGGCACGGAGTTGCGGGGTCACAGAATGGTAGGGGTTGGAAGTGTCCTCTGGTGATCATCTAGTCCAAACCCCATACCAAAGCAGGTTCACCTAGAGAAGGTCACACACAACCAGATGGGTTTTAAATCTCTCCAGAGGTGGAGAGTCCATGACCTCCCTGGGCAGCCCGTTCCAGTGCTCCAGCACCTTTAAATTGAAGTTCTTCCTCACATTTAGATGGTACTTCTTATGTTCGAGTTTGTGCCAGTTACCCCTTGTCCTATCACTGGCCACAATGTAAAAAGACTGTCCCCATCCTCCTGACACCCACCCTGTAAATATTTATAAGCAGTTGTGGGATCACCTCTCATTCTTTTCACTGCCAGACTAGAGAGACACAATTCTCTGTCTTTCCTCTTAAGAGAGATGTTCCAGTCCCCTCACAACCTCTGTAGGCTTTTGTAGCATCACCAGGTGATATCCTGCATGCTGCCTAGCAATAGGTAAGACAGCTAACTGCCCAACAACTCCCTCAGTGGCAGTCACTACCACTGAGACAACCTCCAGGCTGGCCCTGCATGGCCCTACCTGCGCCTGACCCGGCACGAACCCTCTCGTCTCTGTGCTTGCGGTGCACGGTCTATTTATTTCCTTGGAAAAAAACCTGGGCTCTCACAGTGTCATACTTTCCAGACACTTTCCACACAGCATCACATTTCCCAGAGACTTCCAGATGGTGCTTGGAAAGAAAAAGCCACTTGAGGCACAGCCGCCCTGCCCTGCATGCCTGCTTGGGAGGCAGGCTGGGGAGCAGAGAGGAAAAACGAAGCTTGTGTCCCATGTCAAGAAACCAGAAGGATGCACACAGCTGGCAAAACAGAGGGGTTTGATTGTACAGACCCAGATGGGCTGCTAAGGGGCTGGGAATTGAATATGGAATAATAGAATGGTTGGATTGGAAGATACCTTAAAGATCATCTAGTGCCACACCTCCACCATGGGCAGGGACAATTCTCACTAGACCAGGCTGCTCAAAGCCATATGCAGTGTTGCCTCTGGGTTTATTTGACACTGACCACTAGGAAAGAAAGGACCATGGTGGAGCCAAGCTCAAAGTACTCCAGCCAGGCTGGCCCAGGCTGGCTCTGTGGGTTTCCATACAGCTCTGCAGGCCCAGTTCAGCAAAGCCCTTAAGCTTGTCCTGGTAATTCAGTTTGTGCTTAAGGGCTTTACCAGCCTGGGGCCTTTGCTCACACAGGGACAGCTGCTGTAGATAACTGGGAGAAGAGTGGAGGGGGCGGTGATGGAGGGGAAAGGGCAGAGGACACAGTCACATCTCTGGCTCGAGAAACATAAAATATGATGTTCCTGTTTTCTCTGTAGTTGTCCTCACCTTTCTTGTGCCTGCTAAAGATAGCACAACTAGTTGGCTCCACATCCATCCTGGCCAGTGTTTCATCCAACACCTGGTCCTGAACGTGCCCCCATGTAGTCTACAGGCTTCCCAGGAATGTCTGTCACTTGGGGCTGGTCTCCATGATGGGGACAAGGGGAAGGTGACACCTGCAAAGCTCTTCCTTGACTTTCTGTGTGGACACAGCATAAAAGTCATGGAGGATGGGGAAAAGGGCAGAGGAAGGGGGTAGAAATCAGTCTGTTCAGTGGGTTTCCGTGCGCTATTAAAAACTAGCAAGTGCTCAGAGAGGTTTCTTTCTTGAAGATCACAAGTAAGAACCTGAAACAGCCTCATCTTAACTCATCCCTGGCCTTCTCCCTTTTGCCCACTGCTCCCACCAGAAGGGGAGAGTTTCATAGCCTTTCTACAATAAGTCCACTGAGCAGCACAGAATACTGCTCAAAACCAACCCCCACGGGTGCAGGGGTTTGGCAAGGATCTCGCACGGCTTACATGTCCCACTAGCACCTCCTTCAGGTTCCTGCAAAAGGAAGTGTCATCTCCACCCTGCTGAACCCTGACAAGACTCGAAGGACATGTGCTCTGTAACAGTGTGGATAAGCAGCAGAGCCCCACGTTCAGGGAGCAGAAGGTGTCCTTGCTGGTCTGCTCTGGAGATGCACCAAGGACCCAGCACTGTGAGTAAGCCAGCAGGAGATGTGAGCTCTCAGCAGGTCTCCAGATCATGCCAATACAAAAGGACACACTAAGAACAAAGAGTGTCTGGGTTGATATTTATATTCTGTCAGGGGCATTGAAGTGCATTTTGGCTGGAATTGGTCAATGGAAAATGTTTTCATTTAAAAAATGGAGTCCTTTACTGAATCACTGCATTTCACTTTTTCATTATGCTGTGGCTTTATTTATTAGCAGGTTTCTTTGTTTTGTTTTGTTTTGTTTTGTTTTGTTTTGTTTTGTTTTTTAACAGGGTGTCCCACTGGTATTTATTTCCCTTTTTTCAGATCTGATGGTCAGATGAGTAGTTCCCTGAGAAGAGCTGACCTTCGAGGCAATACTAGCCCTTCCCACCTTCTGCCTTGCTAGCACCAGGGAGATAGTGGTGAGGAGCCTGAGAAATGGAGAAATGAGTCCCTTGCTGAAGAGGAAGGGAAGCACCATGTAAACTCAACCATCAAAAAGTCATCAAAACACAGGGGAGCTGTGAGTTACTTGCTTCTGTTGGGTCTGCATCTCCACTGTTGTACTTGCTGGGCATTGCTGCAGTAACTAACCAGGGCAGCTTTCCACTACAGCTGCTGCTCTAATAGCACAAAGCAGCTTTCACACCAGTAATGCTATTTTTTGCACAGAAAGAGGTCTAACATTATCAGTGTCAGCCACATATGTCCTGATATAAGTGAGCCAAGGCTCTGGCTTTGGCTGCTTTAAGTGCAGGTAAACGATCACATCCCCACCACAAAGCACAGTGGGGGCAAGGTAGTCCCTAGGACTTTTTCCAACAGGGTTAGCTTTGTTAAGAAAAGTTGAAAGGGCTGAGGAGAGAAAATCAGTACTGAGAGATCAGTGAAGTTAGGAGGACAATTACTTAGCTAGCACTGATTCCCAAACTCCACAGAGTCGTCACAGATTCACAGACTGCATCAGGTTGGAAGGGACTCTCAAAGGTCATCTTGTCCAACCCCCTGCAGTCAGAAGGGACACCTCCAACTAGACCAGGCTGCTCTGAGACACATCGAGTCTGACCTTGAATGTCTCCAGGGACTGGGCCTCAACCACATCCCTGGGCAACCTGTTCCAGTATTTCACCAGCCTCATCATAAAACTTCCTCCTGATGTCCAATGCCAATCTCTCTTGCTCCTGTTTCAAACCATTGCCCCTTGTCCTATCGCCACAGGCCCTTCTAAACAGTCCCTCCCCAGCCTTCCTGAAGGTGCCCTTCAGATACAGAAATATAGCTATGCAGTCCCCCCAGAGCCTTCTCTTCTCCAGGCTGAACAGCCCCAATTCTTTCAGCCTGTCTTCATAGGAGAGGTTCTCCAGCCCTCTGATCAATTTTTGTGGCCCTTCTCTGGACCTGCTCCAGCATGTTCATGCCTCTCTTGTGTTGAGGGCTTCAGAGCTGCACTCAGTACTTCAGGTAAGGTCTCACCAGAGCAGAGCAGATGGGTAGAATCACCTCTCTCAACCTTTTGGCCACAGGATGCATTCATGCAGCCTGGGATGCCATTCATGGAATGCTTTGGGTTGGCAAGGACCTTGAAGGTCTTCTGCTTCCAACCCCTCTGCCATGGGCAAGGGCACTTTCCACTAGACCAGCTTGCTCAAGGCCTCATCCAACCTGGCCTTGAACACTTGCAGGAAAGGGGCATTCACAACCAACCCAAGCAAGATGTCTCACAACTCTCACTGTAAACTGTGTTGGATAAAAGCCTTTTAAAGGCAGAGCAGGAAGAGCTACAGCCACTGAGCAGATAAGGGGCAGAGGACACCTGAACCAGGATGTGTGGACTCCTCACAGACAACCATCTCCTCTGTGTTGCTGGAACTTCTGGGCTCAGGGAGCAGCTCCAGTTGCTGGAGAGAGAGGGACCCTGACTGTATGGGTCCTGGTGATACTGCACATACATGTCTGCAACATTCAGAGTGGTCTTGTGTGGTCACCAGTCTGTCCCATCCTAGGCTTGATGAAAGGTTTTTACTTAACTCTGACCTAAAAAGATCTACATCTGTCAAGGAGCAAGGAGTAATCCCATCGGATCCTCAGCTTCCTACTTAAGGGCAGAGGCTAGTTATTCCTCTGCCTTCTGCCCTAAAAGCTCACTGAGAGACAGGGATCCATGCAGTAATTGTTTCTTTGGGGACTTGAGGAATGAATAGCTCAGGTAGCTCAACCCTGGAGTCCTGTGCCTGCTCAGCAGCAGCTCTTCCCTTCTTTCCAAAGGCTGCAACCTGGCCCCAAGGGGGATGAGGGTTCCTGCTCCCTTCAAGGCACCTCGCTCCCTGCTTCATGACCCACTGCCCAAAATAGCCATGTAGCTACTCCTGCTATTCCCAAAGCAGCAGGGAAAGGACCCTGGCCCCAGCTTCTCACATGCCATAAGGTTACAGAAATGGGGATGTCTGCACTACTTAACCACTTCTTCCACCAAGGTCACCCACAGTGAGGGTCACTGCAGTGGGTTTTACATGGCTCTGGTACTTCCCATGGTAAGGAGGAATCCAGTGTCTGCTGTCCTCCGGCAACTGCATCATCTGGTCAGTTTGCAGGGGAAGGGACAGGCTTTATATTAAACCTGTCACTGCTGTTGTGAAATTGTAATCATACAGCTCAGTCGTGCCACAAAAGAGAAGGCAAATCGTCTGCTCACCGACCTCAGCACAACTGCACCAAGGAAGCCCCCCCTCAGACTTTGCCCTGCTGCAGGTACTGCTCCCAGCTGCCGAGGGTACCCTGTATGCGTGGGAGTCCCCATCCCATCCCAGGTCCATAGGTGGGGGCAGCCTCCCTACCTGCCACTGAAACTCGGGCACTCAAACTCCTGCAGAAAGCATGCTGGGGGCGAAACTGCCTCCAGAGCTGCACCGGCTCGCCCCGGTCTTGAATCACTCAGGGCGGGTGTCAGGCGCACTAAAGCTGCATCGGCTGCCCCGGCGAGCAGGGAAGGCAGCTGGCTCCCGAGGTCGGGATCCTCTCGTGTGCGAGGCTGGCCGCTCTCGCTGCCGTGTGCGGGACACGCTCTCTGCCGGGAACACGCAGCCCTGCAGCACCTCCCTGCCGTCTCTGCGGGGAGCAGCCGCGCCCTGGCGCTGGCTGTGGGCACCTAGCGACCCCGGTGGGCAGGCAGAGGAGCCGTGCCCTGAGCCCAGCTGCTCGCTCCCTGGCATCCAAGGAGAAAGTCTGCGCGCTGCTTTTGGGGAGGGGACTCCCGTTTGGTAAGCAGACGGCACCAGAGGGTTTGTGGGTGGGAAGGTGTCTCTCCAAACACAGCCTCAGCCACCACCAGCTTTGTCTTGCAGTTGGGGTGTCTCTGCAATATGGAAAACTATCACCATGACTCCCTCCCCACCTTCCCCCCGAAAAACAAAAACAAAAACAAAAAAAAAACCAAAAAGAGCACTTGGCAGCAGAGGAAGCTGGTTGCAAGCAGTCACAACCAACATTACAAGAAGCACCACTCATCCCACATGCACTCTCATGAAATGCTCTGCAAAGCTCATGTGTGAGGCTCACCAACACCTCTGTGGTGCACAGCCACCCCTGTGGGAGGGTTTGCTCAACAGGACAGGGTAGCTGGGCTCTCTAGTGCTTTGACAGGCGTGGGGAAGAGCAAGGATAGTTTTCTTCTCTTGGAATTAAAGGCTACACAAGCAGGCAGGAGGACTAGCAGCCACCCTTCTCAGGGCTGACAAAGCTAACTGGAGCTGGTGATGCCTTTAGAGCATCTTGGTTTGTATGGAGGAGCAATCATCCTACTCGCTTGGCTGTGAACTGCAGGTGCTCAGTGCTATAAGACATGTGGGGGCCAAGTCTGCTCACAGGTGGAGCCAGCAGATTCACTGCAATATGTTGGACACAGTCACAGAATCACATAATGGTAGGGATTGGAAGCCACTTCTGGAAATCATCCAGTCCAACCCCCTGCAGGTTCACACTGAGAAGTCACACAGGAACATGCCCATGTGGGTTTTGAATGTCTCCAGAGAGAGAAGCTCTACCACCTCTCTGGGCAGCCTGCTCCAGTGCTCTGTCACCTTTAAATTGAAGAAGTTCTTCCTCATGTTCAGATGTAACTTCTTATGTTCAAGTTTGTGCCTGTTACTCCTTGTCCCAGTCAAAACCTGTGACTCATCTCTGGTGCCTGGAAGCAAGGGATGGGACAGGGGCCTGACCATGATGGTCTTTCATAGCAGTAACAACTACTGAACCACCAAAATCAGCATCTAGCTGGAAATGTGGTGTTTCCTACCTGGCCAATATCACACTGGGCTTGCAAGATGGGACTGTCTGGATAAACACAGAGCCGCAGAGGAGTCAGGCACCCATATCTGTGTCTGCAAGGAAGCTTCTCTCCCTTATCAGTGCCTGGGTTAAGCCACACTCACTAATGCCTGCATCTTGAGAGCTATCAGCCTCGCAAAGCTGAGGGTGTGCCTAGTGCAGGGCCTTGCAGAGATAACCCAGGTCTGCAGCAGCACCACAGCACAACCCACTTCTTGCGAGGAGCTCTCCACCCAGCAAAGAAACCCACTGTTAGAGATGGGGAGGAGGCTGGGACAGCAGTGAGGTTGGGCAGCCCTTGCTGTGGGCTGCTTCATTAGAAAAGCAATCATTCAGGCTTCACCTAAAGGCCTGTGGTTTAATCCCAGGGGACCAACAAGGGGCGATCCAAGATAAACAACATCTGTGCATTCACAAATAGGAAGTGGAGATGCTTTCATGTCCCGAGCCTGTTGATTAACCTGGCTTATTGTTTGGCTTGGCACTCGCTGTGCGGTGACTTGGAAAGAAGGTAACTGAAAAGGATCATTTGGTTACACTCCCTGAGTCCAAGGATCTTTAAATAGTGTGCAGTTTTGTGCTTTGCCTGCAGAAGACTGATGGGAAAAGGTAGCAGAAGAGTGCAGATGGCTATCAGAAAGGAACCTGTGTTTAGTCTGCTTGTGCCAGATGGGAATGGAAAGTTCTCTCCCTTGCCAAGTGTTTAAAAGAGGAAATAGGATGTGATATTCTGCCTCCCACTCCTTTCTCTCCCCTGAAATCAGCCCGCTGCTCTACTTCCATTTGTTGTAAAAAGGACAAAAAAAACCCAACCCCCAGCTTGGCCCACGCAGAGCCTTGGATATGGCTGGAGACACATCTCGTCCCTTTATGATGGGTTTGTTATGTGGAGTTGGATGGAACAGTTTATGTTTGCGTGCAGCTGGGCCCAGCACTGCAGCACCTGGTTTTCAGTTTTCCATATTCATCTGGGGAACAGAAACCAAACCACACCACAAAGTCTCCGAGCCGCCAAAATTCTCTGCAGTCATCTCCCTGTCTGGCAAGGGGAAGGTGAGCCTCTGCCACAGCTCAAGGTGCATGTTAGACATCTTGGCTCACAAACCTACCTGTGAGAGGGATGAAAATGTCTTACCTGAAAGTCCCATAATTTCTAGTCTTGCCCTGAACTGCAACTGCCTGGGGGACTTGTGGGAAGCAGTGGAAGCTGAGATCCTGCAGATTGGTTTAGGGCATTGTTTTAGGGGTTGATCACAACACTACTACATTGGCATGAGCACTGTAGCAACCCCAGTGTTGTGGTGCATTGGTAAACCCACAGGTTAGTCTTGGAAATATCTCATGGACATGGATAATGTGGATCACAGAAACACAAAGCAGCTTTGGGCAGAAGGGACCTGCTCCTCAGTCTCCTATCCAGTCCTTGCTCAGAACCAGGCTGACCTTTGCTGAGGGCTGGTCCAGCTGAGCTATGAGCACCTCCCAGAGCAGAGATCTCACTGCCTCCCCAGGCACCAGTTCCAGGGCTTTACCTTGCTCATGGTGAACATTTTTATCTCCCTAGTCAGAACTTCCCTCACTGTGACTTGCACCTGTTGCCTCTCACTATGTGCCTCCAAGAAAACTTTGGCTCCACCTTCTCACCAATCCTCCATAGGTGGTGGATGACAGTAGTTAAGTCTCCCCTCTGCTTCATCCTCTTCAGATAGGATCAATCCATCTCCAAGTATCACAGAAGGTTAGGGGCAAGAAGGGACCTCAAAAGATCATCTAGTCCAACCCCCCTGCCAGAGCAAGATCACCTATGTCACATCACAGAGGTGGATCCTGAGCTCCACAGCTTCCCTGGGCAGCCTGTTCCAGTGTTGTGTAACCATCACAGTGAAGGAAGTAAGTTAAACAATGTCCTAACCACAGTAACATTGACCCAGCTAGTCTCAAGCAGGGGCATTTCAGCAGGACTGCAGGTTCTATAGGCCAGCTTCAAGAGCTGAAGAGTATGGAGCCTTTTTGCTCCAGCCCCTTCCTATGTGTACCTAGAAACCAAGCCATGACCCAGCCAAGCAGCAGTGTGTGTAACAGTGGAGCCATCTGGAGAAAAGCAAGCATGGCTTTTATCACCTCTTCCCATGCTGCCTCCAGGCCACCCCACAAACACGCCTGTTGCTCTCACAAAGCCATGGGTGCTGGGTCTGGGCACAATCAGCACTGCCACCAAGGTCCCTGAGGAGAAGAGGAGCAAAGCTCAGCCCCTGGCTGGATATGGTGCAGCCACTGGGCACTGGCCCAAAAGAGACACAGCTCCTCAGAGCAGGACAGGGCACCCCACTGAGCTGGTGGCCACAGTGAAGGCAAGAGTGTGGGCAGAGGGCTGGCACAGCCTGTTTCCCTGCCTGCTCTTTCCCCATTTGCAAAGCCAGTGGGCAGCTGCTTGGCTCCGAGGAACTGGAGTTTCAATGAGCAGTTTGAGGAGGGCTCTCAGCTTTCCTCAAAGCTCTTTGCTGTCTCTGGCTCTGATTACTAAATGTTTCCAAAGCCACCACCCACCAACGCCCTTGGTTACAGCCACCTTGCTGTGGGCAGCAGGGCGATAATCAGCCAGTGTCTGCTCTGCCCAGGGGGACATGGATGTTATTCCTGTCTTTTTCTCATGGGGAAAGAAAAGAGAAGACATCCCTCTCACTTTGGAGAGAAGTGCTGTTGCTTGCCTTGCCAGGGGATGGAGTACCCTGTCTCTGCTCTGGAAGGAGGCAAAGCTCCCTGGTGCTGTGTACAAGGGGAGAGAAAAGACAATAAGCCTGCCCAGGACATGCGTGACAGCCTGCCTCAGACAGGCAGGAAATCCAGAGGGAGACTGGTGAGACCAGTTTCGTAGAGACAGGATTCCAGGGGAGGAGGAGAGACAAGCATGAGCTGGCCTAGTGGCTGGGACCTGACTGGCAAGAAATGAAAACCACGGTGTTAGGAGAGGGCTGGGTTCACATGGGGACAACTGGTCTGAAACACCAGCCAGGCTGGGAGACAGTGCTGATTTTCTTGCAAAAGAGATGTTGTGGAGAATCAGCACTGAAATGCCAGCCTGACCCCCTCAAAATGCTTACCTTCAGCAAAGGTAGGGCAGGGGCAGGCAGGAAGCAAGCTGTCCTCCCAGTCTGTCCAGGAGCCAGCTGGGTTCCTGTCCTTTCTCCCTTTCCCTGGAGTGGTGTGAAGCCCTGCTGCTGGGCAAGAAACAGGTTTTCTCAGGTCACAGCTGTCTTCAGGCAGCTGGGTGGTTGCAGACACTCAACAACAGGCAGCCTGACAGGGTTTTACTCCTTAGCTATACACCTTGCTCTTAAGCATGGGAAAGTAAAATCTTCCCAATTGCTCTGGGCTCCTAGAAGTTGAAGTCTTGGTTAAGGGGAGCTTGTGAGGAGCTGAGGATCGCTACAGCATGGGGGATGACATGACTGAGAGCAGACCTGCAGAGAAGTATCTGGGGGTACTGGTAGGTGAAAAACTGAGCACGAGCCAATAATGCCCTAGCAGGCCAATTGTAACATGGACTGCATCAAAAGCAGCATGGCCAGCAGGAGATTCTCCCTCTCTATTCCAGTCTGGTAGACCCCACCTGGAGTACTGTATCCAGCTTTGGAGTCCACCACAAGAATGACATGGACCTCTTAAAGCAGGTAAAGAGGAGGGCAAATGAAAATGATGTGAGCTTTGGAATCCCCCTGCTGTGAGGACTGGCTGAAAGCACTGGGCTTGTTCAGCCTGGAGAAGAGGAGGCTCCAGGCAGACCTTCTTGTAGTCTTTCAGTACTTCAGAAAGGTGGGGACAAAGTTTTTAGTGGGGCCTGTTGTGACAGGACCTGAGGTGATGATTTTAAACTAAAGGAGAGTAGACTTAGGCTAGATATAAAGAAGAATTTTTTTACACTTCAAGTGGTGAGACCCTGGCCCAGGTTGCCCAGAGAGGTGGTGGATGCCCCATCCCTCGAAATATTCAGTGTTAGGTTGGACGAGGCTCTGGGCACCCTGCTGTAGTTGCAGATGTCCCTGCTCACTGCAAGGTGGGTTGGACTAGATGACTTTTAAATGGCCCCTCCAAGCCAACCCATTCTGTGATTCTCTGACCCTAAATGCAGAGAACTAGGGGCTGAGTGCATCCCTGCTGCAGGGCTGCTGGCAGCTGCACTTAGCAGGGAGGGATTTAGCCCTAAGAGTCTTAGTGACGCATCTTGGAAGACTTAGGCTGAGCCTGGCTTGCAGAGACGTGACCCACGCTGCATTTCCTGTGGTCACCTGCCAGCCAGCATTATGTGAGCTGTCACCCACTCCTGGGCACAACACGTGAGTGAGGTGGCACAGGGGCTTGGGAGACAAGAAGGGGGGAGACCAACCTAACTCCTTACTTGGTCCAGCCTTGCACCTGCACCTAGGCTGCTGAGACAGGACACAGGACCAGTCCCAAAGGACAAAAACTGGTGCTTACAGCTGGCAGGGAACCAGCAGCCACTTTGATGTTGCTTCATCTGCAAAGAGGATTTGGCTCAGGGACCTCACATCACTCTGTCGTCAACAGGAGAGCCCTTCCTTGGGACTTGGGGGGCCAACGTTTAGGTCTGGGAAGAAATGGGACCACAGTTGCTTGTGACTGGCTCCTCTTTGACCCATACTTGCAGGAATTATGGTATGAGTCACTGCAAACAAAGCAGCAAAGACCAAGGCATGATTTAATTACCTTGCTAATGATAGTCCCATCAAAAGGTCTATTTTTAAAGCTGGGAAAAATGAGAGAAGGAAAGTCAATGTCTTACTTTGCCATGCAGAAAGGCAGCCCCAGGGCTGGCACCAGCAGTGGGAGGAAGAAGCACTTGTAGAGAGCACCCAAGTGGTGTTCACTGTGAGGGCTGGCACACACAGAGTCCATCCACCCCAAGGACTGACCTGACTTTGGTGACCACGTTCAGCTGAGATGAAAGTTGATTTAAGGCCGACTGTAATCCCCAAGAAACCAGGCCACTCTCAGGACTCAGGGCAGTCAGGTCCCATTAAGAAGCATCTGCCAGTCTGATGTCCTGAGGGTTTCATTATCTTACTTAGCTAGAAGTCATTGGCAAGGACTGATCTTCTGTAGACCTTGGAAGGAGACTGAAAGCTGCTGCGTGATGGTGGCACCACAAGGCAGTTTCAGGTTCAGCAGTGTTTGTCTTCCAAATTTCTCAGCTCCCAAAAGCAACAGGACAGTGCCTTTGGCAAGGCATTGTACTTGGCTTCCTCACTGAAAGACAAGGAGATATGGAAGACTTGACAGCCTTGGAAGTGTAGAGTGAAGTACTTGAAGTACTTGGTACAGGACAGGGCACAGCTAATAAGCAGCAAAGAGGACACCGTGGAAATGCCCACTGTTTTTGCTTCTTTCAGCATTCATTTGTCTTTCGACTGCTGCAAAGTCTCTGAGCCTTAATTAGGAGCAAAGTCTTTGTAAGAGTTCTCAGATCTAATTGAGCTCTCTTGAAACTAAACCATTCATAACAACCTTTTGCAAGGACAAAACACAATGTACCTTGGTACAGCTGAGAATATGCTGTCCGGGGCCTGATGAGTCCCGCTGCAGCACCCAAGTGATAGGCAGCAGCTCAGGGACCAGCTCCTTGCTCCAGTGGGCAAAGAAAGGGTCAAAGTGGCTTGAACCTCATCCTGCTGAAATCAATCAATAAGAATTTTAAGATCCCTGAGGCAGGAGTCCCAGGGTGAAGGGTCTGCCCACAGGGGATATTGTTAGTGGAGAGGAACCCAAGCGAGCTGCTAGGAAGATGTTTCATTTCCAGTTCATTTGACTTTTGAAGGCTAGTGAGATCCCTAGTCCAGTCCAGTCCCTAACTGAAATCTATCTAATGGGACCTTTATTTTCTTTTTTTTGATCAGCAAAGCACCCTGACTGCCCTGCCTCTTGGCAGTCTAGGTGGAAAGGTTCACATTACAGTGGCAGAAACATAGAAGGCCAGAAACAGACCTTTGCTCATGTTCTTGACCCCTTGCTCCCCCTCTCTCACAAGAAGTTAGACCTGCGTGGAAACTGAAGACTTTCTAGTGTATTTTTGGAAGAGAATTCTCCTAGCTGTCTAGAAATCATCTGTTTACCTTTCTGTCTGTCTGCAACAAGAGCACATGATGCCAAAGTCACATGCTGACCCTGGGTGACACTTGGGCATCGCTGGCTAGGAAAGGAATAGAGCTTGAGGGCATGGTAGGATCAGTCATTTATCCAGTGACAAAAAAAGGTTGGTTTGATCTAAAGAAGGATGTTTGCAAATGCCACCCTAAATCAGCAGACAGCTCCAGCAGCCCTGCAGACAGCAAGTTGAAACCCAAGCACAATGGAGCCTCCTGGCTGACCAGACAACAACTTTTGGGCAAGATTTTTCATTTTGCTGAGAAAACAGAACCACCAGAAATGCTCCTTTCAGGTTGATCTAAAATGAATCCAGATGACTTTCTGTCTGATTTCATTAATAGGAGGAAAAATTGATTACTTGTGCACTTTTAATAACAGGCCACCAAAGATCATGAGTAAAGCATGTCTGAAGCCTCCTGAAGAAGAGGAAGATGTCCCAGCCTGATCTGCAGTAACTGCAGCACTATGAGCTCAGCAGAACTCCCTGAGACTCACTGAGGCACTCCTTTACCCTAACATGAGCCCTGCATGCTGCAGCTGGATGGCACTCCTTGTGAAGTAAGGGTGCTGCCAAGAGCATCCACATCATCTACAAAATCAGCAGGCTTTACAAGAAAGAGCAAAGCCAGCCTGGAGCTCTTGGTGTGGGGATGGAAATAAGAAAGAGTCACGGCATTTTTTTCACTCTTAAAGCTATTTTAAAGTTTGGAAATGTGTCTGAGAACTGGAAAAATCCGACATGCTAATATAACAGGAACTCATCTGCTCTTTTTTTATGCCCTGCTGCCCTCCATCCTCAGCAGGCAAAGCAATGCCAGCCAATTAGCTTTGTGCCCAAAGAGGTCATGATTTGCAAGAGCAAAGGGACTTGGCAGAAGCTGTGCTTGCAGAGCAACATGGTGCAGGAGCAGCTTGTTTCTTTGGGGAATGGGGAAGAAGGGATGCTGTTATAAGTAATAAACTTTATGCCTTTAATCTTTGTTTCCTTCTTCTCACCTCAGTCCTTTCCCTGCCATAAAATTCATGCTGCCAAGTGGCACAACAGTGGTCGAGGCACAAGCAGCCACAAACTAAAAGAACGGCCCCAGCAGCAACAGCAGCATGTGTGTCTAAACCCCCAAATGGTGTTACCCAAAGGCCACGGACTTCAGGCACACTTGAAGCACACAGATGTTGCTGATCACAGGATCACAGGATGTCAAGGGTTGGAAGGGACCTCTGAAGATATCTGAGTGCAACTCCCCTGCCAGAGCAGGACCGTATAATCTAGCGCAGGTCTCAGAGGAACACATCCAAATGGATCTTGAAAGTCTCCAGAAGAAGACTCCACAACCTCTCTGGGGAGCCTGTTCCAGTGCTCTGTAACCCTTACAATAAAGAAGTTCTTCCTCGAGATGAGGTGGAACCTCCTGTGCTGTAGTTTACATCTATTGCCCCTTGTTCTATCATAAGGCACAAGTGAGCAGAGGCTGTCCCTGTCCCCTCCTCCTTGACCCCCAGCCCTCAGCTATTTATAAACACTCATTAAATCCCCTCTCAGTCTTCTCCTCTCCAGACTAAACAGCCCCAGGTCTCTCATTCTTTCCTCATAAGGCAGTGCTCCAGTCCCTTAATCATCTTCATAGCCCCTTGTTGGACTCTCTCAAGTAGATCCCTGTCCCTCTTGATTGGAGAGCCCAGAGCTGGATGCAATATTCTAGGTGGTGCCTCACTAAGACAGAGAAGCAGAAGAACCTTCCTTGATCTGCTGGACACAATCTTCTTAAAGCATCCCAGGATCCCATCAGCCTTCTTGGCCACAAGGGCACATTGCTGTCCCAAGGAGAACTTGTTGTCCATCAGGACTCCCAGGTCCTTCTCCACAGGGCTGCTTTCCAGCAGATTACCTCCTAACCTGCACTGGTGCAGTTTATTATTCCTTCCTAATGGTTGTTCCTCCTCTTTCCTGACATAAACCATTTTATTCTTCACCTAGAAACCTGAGTCCAACCGTCTGCCTTCTGCAGGCAGGTTAAATGACCTGCCGGGCTTGCTTGCTTGGTTTACACAGAAGAACAGAATGGTAGGGGCCTGAAGATCACCCAGTCCAACCCCGCTGCTAGAGCAGAATCACTCAGATCAAATTGCACAGGAACGTATCCAGGCAATTCTCAAAAGTCTCTAGAGAAGGAGACTCCACCACATATTTGAGCAGCCTGCTCCAGTGCTCCAGCACCCTTACAGCAAAGAAGTTTTTCCTCATGTTCAGATGAAACCTCCTGGATTCTAGTTTGTGTCTGTTGCCCCTTATTCTACTGCTGGGCGCCACTGGTAGTCTGGCCCCATCCTCTTGCTCTTCAGCATTTAGCCATTGATCAGCACTCAGAAGAGTCACTCTCAGTCTTCAGGGTCAGCAGCCCCAGGGCTCTCAGCCTTTCCTCCTCAGAGGTGCCCCGGTCCCCTCAGTATCTTTGTGGCTAACACTGGACTCTCTCCAGCAGTGCCCTGTCCCTCCTGACCTGAGGATCCCAGAACTGGAAAGCACAGCAGAGGGGCAGGAGCTCTTCTCTCGCCCTGCCGTCGCACTCCTATGGCTGCCCCCAGGGTGCCATTGCCCTCTTGGCCCTCCGTGTGCGGGCAGAGCGGCGGGCAGTGCGGAGCCGCTGTCGTTGCGCTTGCTGCCAGCAGAGGGCGCGGTTAAGCTGCTTTCCCGCCGCCTCTCGCACTGCAACCCGGGACCCTCTCCGCAGCACTCCGCGTCCGGTACCCGCAGGGCCCCCCCGACGGGGGCCTCCCGCTCCTTCGGGAGCAGCGGAGCCGCCCCATGGGCGCCGCGGCTCTGGGAGTGCGGGCGGGTCTCGTTCCCCGTAAACCTGGTGACCCTCCTGGGGGCTTGCTCGAGGTTGCTCGTGTGGTCCGGGACAAGAGGAGCACGCAGGTGCGGGGGTAACACTGAGAAATCGATGCCAGCGACGGAGGTCTGCAGAGGCTTTTTGCTCCCTCCTTGTCTCCAACGGCCATCCTCGAGCGAAAGAGGCGAACTGGGCTCTCTAGTTCAAGAGACACAGGGAGCTGCTGGAGAGAGTCCAAGGGAGGGCTATGAGGATGATGAAGGCACTGGAACATCTCTGTGAGAAGGGAAGGCTGAGAGACCTGGGGCTGTCTAGCCTGGAGGAGAGCAGCCTGAGAGGGGATCTGATCAACACTGAGCAATAGCTAAAAGGATGTCAGTCAAGAGGATGAGGCTGTGCCCTTCCAGTGGTGGCCATTCATAGGACACATGGGCACAGGCTGGAACACAGCAGGATTCACTGGAGCTTAAGGAAGAACTTGATGTAAGAGTGCTGGAGCAGAGTGCCCAGAGAGATTGTGGAGTCTCCTTTTCTGGAGGCTTTCAAAACTCGCCTGGACTCCTTGGTCCACAGTCTGAGCTAGATGACTAGATGACCTCCAGAGCTCCTTCCAGCCTCCATTGCTCTGTAATACTATGACCTCTCTGCAGCTCTGAAGCTGCTCTCATTCCATCTCAGAGCAAAACTCCCACCTGGAAGATATCCCCTGATGAGGATCTCGAAACAGGAGATGAAAATTCATTCTCACTGCAGAACTGCAAGTTCTTGACTCTCTGGGACCATGGGCTGCAACCAAAGCCAGGCTGGCCCAGCAAGGTCCAAAAGTAAATACTGTAAAAGGACTTCACTCTGAGCAGGTACCAGGGCAGGACATTGGGACGCAGCTCCTCTGTATTGCTGTGCTATGCAACCTGCCCAGAGCCAGCCAGGTCATGTAAGTGGTCATCATGAAATGCTGGATTTAATGGCAAAGGGAGACTGAGTGGGGTAACTGTGCACCTTTTATAAATGGCCTTAGCTCCTGGGGATGAAAGGTGTTCTGTGTAGCTGAAATATTAAAACTCCCCTGGATTATTCATTAAGCATCAATTATCATCATCACATGTAATGTCAGATGTTTCTGCTCTAGGAGGGAACATATTTTTAGGCCAGTTTCTGAAGGAAAAGTTTTTGGTGTCAGTCACACAGTCTGCTTGTCTGTCCTCACCAGTTTGGGAACCTCCTAGATCATTTTGGCCAAAGTTTAGAGAGAGCTGGGAGTCTCTGAAATGTTATGTTCCTGCAGGTTAATTAGCAAAAGGAATGGTGAGGGAGCCTTCAGACCCAGCTAGAGGTGTGGGTGCAAGAAGAACAGGTACCTGATCCTCACCATAGGACAAGGGGCAATGGGCACACGCTAGAACACAGGAGGATTCACTTTAACTTAAGGAAAAACTTTATTGTGAGAGTGTTGGAGCAGAGTGCCCAGAGAAATTGTGGAGTCTCCTTTTCTGGCCAGCAATGCTGTCAGCTGCAGGAGAAGGTTGAGGCAGAGTGGCATTGCCATAAGCCCACAGGAGACTGGACTCCTCTGCCTCTGCTGCTCACTGAAATCACTTACTTAAATGCCTGTCAGGTATGAATTAGTTATTGCACATTCTCTCTACTGCTCCTGCCTCACCTTGTTTGCACTTTCACCACGTTATAAAGTTGGAGCAAGTTTTGGTTTGCCTCATCTGCAAAACAGGATGTTCCAAAACAGGATCTGATTTTCTTTTGTGAGAACCTAAAGCAAAAGTAAATTGTTATCTACTCCCAAGGCAAACAAAACAAACAAGGACCAGTTATTTATCACTAGAACATCCTAAAAAAAAAAAGGTTCTAGAGCCCTAAAAGCAGAAGTTTGATGCTGTGTAAAAGAATTATGTTTCTGAGATGTATCAGTTCAATAATTAAAAGAGCATCAATGAAATATAGATGTAAGATATTAATAAATTAAATTAGAGCTACTGAAAGCCAATTACCTTGTAAAAGATCTCTGATAGCTGAACTAATGAGATGGAGAAAGATTAATTTAGATCCCCATTTTAGGAGGTGATTATAAATTGCTATCATGCCACATCCAGTTAGAAGGTTGTTATTGAAACTTGGGAAATACATTTGGAAGGGCTTTTAAATATTCAGAATGAAGTAGAAATTAGAAAGGAGTCAGAAATAATTAAAAATTAGCTGTTTTGTCACATTTCAGCTTTAATCCTCTTACATCTTCTAGTTTACACAGCTTCAGATGTCTCCCAAAGCATCGATCTGCGGTGACGGTGGGATTCATGTGTTTTAATAATTGCAGGGCTTCAAATATTTCTTCTTCTTTCATTTTTTTTGGGGGGGAAAATTGTTTCTTTGTAGGGTTATTGCACTTGCCACCAATGCTGCCTGATAGATTTTTTTTTTTGGCTGTAGGCAGGTCAGGCCATCATCCATTGTCCCATCAAGACCTCAGAGACCCACTGCTCTCCTTGCATCTCCGGATGAAAATGCTGAGGAGCATCGGTCACGGTCTTTTTGATCAGGACAATGCAGAAGGCTTCTAACTTCTCTATTCCTAAAGCTGTTGTGGCCAAGCACAGGGCTCCTGGGGACAAGAGAAGGATGATGGTGGTGTAATACATGCCAACAGCTTACATAACATGGTCTTGCCACTGATGGAAACAGGCCACAGAGGTTCACCAACTTTGCTTTGGTTGGGACTTGCCTTGCAGGGAGCTTCACATGAGCTCTGTAACTGTTACAGCAACCATCTAACAACCTAGAGTCCTCACGCCCCTGCACTCAGGTTTTGCTTCTCCTGGTCCGAGGGGTGCAGAAAGGCCTCCAGCAGCAGGGCCTCTGAGCCAGGAAGGAAAAGGTGGCACAGGGGAGGGCAGCAGGGCCTTGAAACCTCCAGTACTGGCAGCCGCGGAGCTATGAACTACTCCCCCGTGGGAAACCATTGCATCAACAGAGTGTGACCTTGGGGCTGGCAAACATCACTTGCGGGCAGCAAAGAGGGTGAGGAGCAGGTTTGCTTGGTCTGCACAGCTCTGCCTGGGAGGTCAGCACAGAAATACCCAGCTCTGCAGGCTGAGGACTGAGAAGCACTGCAACTAGAGAGCTTTAGAGACAGGCTGGAAACAGCCTCAGGTGGACTCTAGAAGAAGAGGAGGCAGAATCCCCACCACCACCATCGCCACCCTGGAGAAGGAAGCAGAGGGTCCCCACCATCGGCATCATTCTGCTTGGAAGTGAAGGACTCTTCAGGAAGGAAGTGAAGAGCCTGCAGCCCTCCCCTGGGCAATGGAGGGGTGAGCATAACTCAGGGAAAGCTGCAGCAGCTGAGGCAGGGGGTGGGTTCGATGCCCGTAAGGGATTTGGGTTTTCTCCTTTCATCCCCTTTCCCTCTGATAATCTAGATAATACCATCTAGCATTGTAAGTGGATTGATTAGCAGTCTTTGATCAAGCTGTTAATGCTTTTAAATAGTCAAACAGCAAATTCTCTTGTGTTAATCCTGGTTTTCTAGCCCACACAAGGTGCCAGCTGTTGTACGTCAATCTAGTGGAGAAGGCAACATCTCTCCTGGGAGCCCTTACGGCATTTCTCTGAGGAGCCCTTCTGGGAGAGGTTTTTTCAGCTGCCTGTGGCAGTGGGGGAGAACCAGCAACAAGGCTACCCTGTGTTCCTGCAGACTCAGCAAATGTCTCACTGAAAGCATACCACCCAGCTCTGGGGGGCCACAGAGGCACCTGTTTAAAGACATTTTAAAATCTTGAAGTGGGAAATCCATCAGGAGAGAAAGCCTTCTGCTTTCTGCCTAGGAGGAGAATTGCTTTAAGGATGGCTCTAAGCAACCCTGGACAGGAGTACAAACCCCCTCTGCTTTCTATGTGAAAAGAGCTGAATTAGAAATCCCTGTCTGGAGGATTTCTTGGCTGAGAAAACCTTCTGGGGGAAAGAAGTACACTAGGAAAGAAAAAGAAAAAAAAAAAAGAGAGAGAGAGGAGCAGCTCAAACTTTGCTGAGTCTCTGCAATCTCCTCTCAGCCTCCTCGAGCTGTAGTTTGGAAGGAGCACTTTCTGTAAAAGCCAAAAAACCTAAAGGGAAACCAAAAAGATGTCAGAGCTGGCAAACTGGGTTATGCAGTGGGGTCCAAACCCCTGGGGTCCAGACTCTTGCAGAAGCATCCAGCAGGCAGACCTAGAGTTTGCCGAATTAAAAAGGACGTCGAAGTCTAAATTCTTCTCCCAAAAATTCTTAAAATGTGCCGGAGCTTGGGCTGTGTGGTTAGTGGTTAGAAGCTTAGCTGAAGAGAATCAGGCATCTCAGGTAGAACTTCAGAACCTAAGGGAGGAAAATGAGAAGCTGAAAGCAGAAATAAAGGCTCGGCAACTTCAGCTAGGGGAGGGGAAAACTCAAGAAGAGGTGGCAGCTGCGGTGCAAGTGCAGAGTTTGCTCCAGCATCAAAAGGTGTGTGAACACAAACAGGCCATTTTGGATGAAAATCAGGCACTGAAGGAAAAACTGGCTGTCAGCACAAAAGCTGTGGAGGAGGTGAAAGGGACAATGCAGGTATTGGTGCAAAAACTACAGATCCTAAAAGAGAAGAGTGCTGACCACCAAGTCTGTGAGGAAAAGATGGAAAAGTTAAACGCAGGGTTAGAGGCAAAGCAGAGCGAGGTCACAACCCCTACAAAACTATCCTATGAAGGAGGCAATGAGTGCTGGGAAGGGAAAAGATTGTTTAATCCAGATGGCAGCCCCTCCACAGAGGAGGGTAAGCCTGTGAGCTCACGTTCACTCGGTTTTGAGATGACAGGAAGGTTTAAAGTAAACCCTGCTTCACCTATCAGTGCTCAGGTGGCTGTGAAAAGGGAAGATGAAGGAGCGGAGGGGAGAAGCCAGGAAAATGTGCAGCCACAGGCAGATGGAGTTGCCAGGGGACAAACAACCACTGCTGACCCAGCCCCACACCAGTTCAAACCAGGGAATGCCCGAGGAAGGAGAAAGCAGTGGACAAGTAGTTCATGGGCCAGGGAGAACAGAGAGGGCTCATGGACAGGAAGGATGAGTAGAGGAAAGGAAAACGCCAGGCAGAAGAGGGACTCGGAGCTGTTGCAGCTTACTGCCTCCACCACTGCCACCCCACAGCTGCCCTTCATCATGAAAGGGAGGAAAGAAAGGTGGCAGGGCAATAGGCCATGGCAGTGTGGCACAGCTGCCCCAGTAGCCATGGGCAGGAGGGAGCTGAGCACAATGCGAGTGGACATCTGGAGACAGCTTCGGAAGCACGGGGAGGACATGGCCCGCTGGGATAACGCTCCCACCAGGGTGCTGCTGGATCGCCTGATAGAGATCAGCAGGAGCAGGGAGGGGACTGAGCCTGAGGCCTCAGCCCTACCCATCGTAGTCTAGAGCGACTGGTCCCCCACCTTCCCCGTGCTCGTGGTCCAGACCACAATGTGACCACTGGGGAAGGCTCCCACCCTGGGAACACTGGGGGACTGGGAGCAGGACCCACGAGGCACTGCTGGGTCACAGGCACCAGCTGCAGCTGCAGCAGCTGCAGGTTAAGATGGAGAAAATGCAGGAGGAGTGAAGCTTTAAGGGGGTTTATTTGCTTATTTTTATAAGAAGAACAAAGAGAGTGAAGCTGACTTTGCCAGGGCTGTGGTGGGCAGAGGCTGCTGTACCTCTTCGTGGTTGGTTGTTTCTCTTCAAGGAGTCCAGGCAAGGATAGCAAAAGCAGCTCAGGCCGAGTCAGCAGAGACTGTTTTAGAAAAAAAGCAGAAGGCTTTAGGGACTGATAAAACACTGGAGCAAGTCCAGGCTGCAGTACCAACTGGGCTGCAGCATGTGCAAGCTGTCGCATCCAGCTGTGAGACTTGAGAAGTGGCTAGAGGTATTGTAGAATGGCTTGGGTTGGAAGAGACCTTAAAGATCATCTCTAGTTCCAAGCTCCCTGCCATGGACAGGAACACCTTCTGCTATATCAGGTTGATCAAGGCCTCATCCGGCCTGATCTTGAACAATTCCAGGGAGCAACCTCTTCCAGTGCCTCACCACCCTCACCGTAAAGAATTTCTTCCTAATCTCCAGTCTAATTCTCCTCTCTTTCAGCTTAAAACCATTCCTCCTCTTCTTCTATCACTACAAGCTTTTGTAAAATGTTCCTCCCCAGCTTTCCTGTAGCCCACTTCAGGTACTGGAAGGCTGTTTCCTGGAGCCTTCACTTCTCCAGGCTGAACAGCCCCAACTCCCTCAGCCTGTCCACACAGGGGAGGTTCTCCAGCCCTCTGATCATCTTGGTGGCCTTCCTCTGCTGCTCCAGCAGCATGTCTCTCTTGTGCTGGGGAACCAGAACTGGACACAAAACTCCAGGTGGGCTCTCAGCAGAGCAGAGGGGCAGAATCCCCTCCCTGTGCTGCTGCTCTCCCTGCTTTGGATGCAGCCCAGCACACAGCTGCCTTCTGGACTGCCAGCAACTGTTGCAGGCTCGCAGTGAGTTTTTCCATCAACTGACACCGCCAAGTCCTTCTACTTCAAGCTGCACTTTAGCAACTCCTTGTCTAACCTTTGTTTGTGCTTGGGATTGGCCAACCCAGGTGCAGGACCTTGCACTTAGCCTTTTTTAACTTCATGAGGCTGACACAGGCTCACCTCTCAAGCCTGTTCAGAAGACATAAAGGACTGTGCAAGGAAGGTTAGAGGAGTCCCAAGCACAATGTAAACTCTGAGGGCCAAGCAAGAAGAAAAGTAATAGCATCTTCTTTCTGGCTCTCCAATAGGCTAACCAGAAGGGTTTGCACTTTAAAAAAAAAAAAAAAAAAAAAAAAAAAAAAAGAAGCAGCACCATTTTAAAAAACATTCCCTGCCTTGTCTCAGAGATAAGGCAGCAAAAACAAGAGGTACAAACAGGGTAAACTCAAAAGGTACCAACACCAATGGAGCAGTTTTTGTGTTGTTAAACTCAGCAGTGTATTTGCACGTGAGCATGTGGGAGTATGGGCAGGAAAGAAGTTTAGGGTTGGTCTCAAAAAGAAAAAAAAGGGGAAGAGAGTGGAGACAGAGAAATGGTAACTAGAGAGATGAAAAGTTAGAAGTAGATGATACATGTATACAGGAAGGTTTATGGGGAGGGTAACTAGCAATAAAATATTCAAGCTGATTTAGGACAGAGGTCACTTTGCAAGCAAATAGTTAACCCTGTAATGTGTGATTCTAATGCAGCATTTAGGGGATGGGAGGAAGGTAAAATACAAAAAGAATTCAAAAAGCCTAATCATGGTGAAAAGTATGCATGAATGTGGTAAGAGTTTCAACTAAAATATAAAGTTCTTCTGTTACAGAAAAGAGACAGAACCAAGAGCTGAGAAGTCTGATGGAGGATTGCTAAGAAGCTGTTTAGGAACATCAGCTAATAGATTGTATGGGAATACAGAAAGATGCTGTTCATATCATCCTGATCTGTTGCCATCATCAACAAGTCCTCTGGGTGTGAGTGATCTGTCTTGGTTAACTAAGATAATTATTAATAAATCTTTGCTCTTTTTGTCTTCCCTAGGAAGCACAGAAGAATAAGCAGCATGTCCAAAGTATGGATATTATTAACTGTGTGTTGCTTAGTGTTTTCTTTCCTGCTGTTCTTTTGCTTTCTTATCATATGTGCATACATGAAGGGGAAAACAGAAACTTTTTTTACTTGTTTGGGTTATTTTAAAATCAGTTGCTGAAGTTCAAACAAGAGAAAACTATAAACAAACTGTGGGGACAAGAGAAAAAATGATCCAATTTACAGAGGTCACCATCTGCAAACAAGAGATGAACCCTTGTTTCTCTTGATGAGGATGGACATACCCTCCTATTATCAATAGTGATGTTTTTCTATTATCAATTCTGTTAGCAATATTTTCTATTATCAATAGTGATTCCTGTTATCAATAGTGATTCATCAGTGATTTGTCCTGGTGATCACTGTTATCAGTAGTGATCACCAGCACATGATGCAATGCCTGTACATGTAACACAGCAAACTGGGACTCTGTGGATCTGCAAAGCAGGGCAGTTTGAGTACTCTCAGAAGCAAAGGTGAACAAATGAAGTGCAAAAATATCTGGTCCATTAGATTTTCTACACAGTAGATATTCTCTAGAAATAGAAAACTCTTATATTTTTAAGATATATATATTGTTAGTGTAGCTTTGCAATACTAAGACAACTGTGTAGTGCAGCTTTGAGTATAATTTAGAGCACCTGTGTATAAATTCATAGTTTTGGCATGAGCAGAAAACTAAAGGTCCCCAGTGATGGAGATATCAAGGTACAACATGCTCATATGATATGTAATGCTCTCTGTTGGTCCGATGAGAAGGTTTGTTTCAAAAGGAGGAGATAATGAGGTTATTTTAGAAACTTACCACAGGATGGTCTCTGAGATGAGAGGTGTCTGCCAGTGAGGACAGGCAGCCCAGCAAGATGGAGTGCTCCCAGCTGCATCCCTGGAAGGACCCCAGCAAGCAGGAGGCACTGAAATGTGCAAACTGCACACTGAAAAAGATCAGTTTTCAGTCGGATTAGAACAGAGTTTAGCCAGATGTGAGTATGAAGTGTATCTTTTGGTTTGGGCCTGTAACCACTGATGTGGGGTCCAGCTGTGTTTGTGTGCAGACCCTGTACCCACAAATCACCTCTGTCTGTCTGCTAATCTATGTGCATGGAGTGTAACCTTAAAAGTATGGTTTGAATTACGTGATGCTTTCAGAAGGGATGCTAAAACCACAAGAAACCTTAAAACTGTGTACTAAACAAAACCTAGTAACATTTGGTTTAGGTTTTGAGCAGCTGCTGCAAATGACAGAGCATCCCCTAGCAACGTTTGTAGTTCCCCAGGCAGTAAAACAAGCCACCAAAGCAAGGTTTGCAATAGGTGAGCAAGTTACTCTTCTTGCAACTGCAATAAAAGGTGCTGACCATCATTTTTGGTGTCAATCCCTCTCAACAGCTACTGACATTGTTAACTAGGCTGTGCAGCCTAGAAATGTCATCCTGGGCATTGTAAGAGTTTGGTTAATTGTGTAAATTATCCTGGCTAAAAAAAAATTAAATATGAAGTAAAACCAAGCAGGGGCTATACACCAACACCAAGTCCTACAGGCCACCCTCAGACCCACATGAGGCAAGACCAGCTAGGAGAGAGCAAATGCCTCCAAGAAGATCAATTGCTCGGTCCTGGTGAGGAGCCTTGAGCCACAGGAGGGTTTGCAGCATCCTTACTGGACTCATGTGTGGCAGCTTATGGCCATGAATGACCAGGTGGAGGTCTGTATGCCTGTAGCACATGAAATATGGTCTTACCACTGCTAGAAGTAGGCCATAAGGCTGAGTGGTCAAACAAACCTGACAGAGGCTTGTGAACTTTGCTTTGGTTGGGACTTGCAGGAAGCTTCACATGAGTTCTGTAACTGTGACAGCAATCATTTAACAACCCAGAGCCCTCACACCTGCTGCACTCAGGTTTTCCTTCTCCTGGCTCTAAGAGTGCAGAAAGGCCTCCAGGAGCAGGGCTTGACAGATGGAGCAGCTATGGGCACAGCAACTGGCCCCTGAGCCAGGAGGAAATGCAGGGCCTCCAACACAGAGCGATCCTGGCAGCCCTGGAGCTGAGAACTACTCCCCCATGGGCAGCAGCTGCATCAGCAGAGGAGTGTGACCTTGGGGCTGGGAAGCATCACTTGCAAGCAGCAAGGAGGGGTGAGGAGCAGGTCTGAAGGTGTGCACAGCTCTGCCCGGAGGGTCAGCACAGAAGTACCCAGCTCTGAAGGCTGAGGAGCACTGCAACAGGAGCCTTGGAGACAGGCTGGAAAGAGCCTCAGGTGGACTCTAGCAGAAGAGGAGGCAGAACCCCCACCACCACCATCACCCCAGCAAGGCAGATGGAAAGGCTCCACCATCAGCATCACGCTGCTGTGGGCAAAGGACTTGGTGGATCTGTGACACCTGCATCCCTTCCAGCTTCTTGTGGACAGCCAGCACCTCTGAATCCAGTGGCCAGGCAGCAGAGGCACAAGCTGGGGGGAAGCTGTGGCAGTTGTGTCTGTACGAGCTTTGACAGCAGGGTGTTAAGAGATTGCTTTCTTTTATCCCCTTTCTCTCTGCTGCTCCAGATAATATCATTTATCATTGTTAGCATCATTGTAAGCGGATTGATGAGCACTCTTTGAGCAGACTGTTAAAGCTCTTAAGTAGATTAACAATAAATTGTGTGTCTTCTCATATAAGTACTGTTTCTCCAGCCAACAGAAATGGCACAAGTTTTGTGGGAAAGCAACCCTGACTTCTGGGCAGGAGAGATTTGCCAAGCTGGAATAATAATGGGAAGAAAGATGAGCATCCAAGGATAACCTCAGAAAACCAGGTCTGGTCAAGTGCCAGAATATGTTGTCTTTACAGTGTAGTGAGGCGGAGGTTGGTCTCTTCTCCCTAGTATCAGACAGAACAATGGCCAATCACATCCCAGGCTGCATCAAAAGATGCATTGCCAGCAGGACCAGAGAGGTGATTCTGCCACTTCACTCTGCTCTGGTGAGACATCACCTGGACTACTGTGTCCAGCTCTGGAGCCCTCAATATAGGAAGGACATGGACCTGATGGAGTGGGTCCACAGGAGGGCCATGAAAATAATCACAGTGTAGGAGCCTCTGCTATGAGGACAGGCTGAGGCAGCTGGGGTGGTTCAGCCTGGAGAAGAGAAGGCTTCATGGAGATTTAATAGCAGCCTTCCAGTACCTGAAGGGGGCCTGCAAGAACAATGGAGAGAGACTGTTTACAAAGGCCTGCAGCGATAGGATGAGGGGCAATGGCTTCAAACTAGAGAAGAGCAGATTTGGGTTGGATTTTAGGAACAAGTTCTGCACTATGAGGGTGGTGAAACACTGAAACAGGTTGCTCAGGGAAGTGGTTGGGTTCCCATCCCTGGAGATATTTCAAGGCATGGCTCAGCAGGGCTCTGGACAGCCTGATCTAGTTGAGGATGTCCCTGCTGACTGCAGGGGGGGTTGGACTGGATGAGCTTTGGAGGTCCCTTCCAACCCAGACCAGTCTATGATTCTAAGTTGCACATAGGGAAGTTTTAGTTGAATATTAGGGGGGGAAAAAGACCCACTTCCTGGAAGAGTGGTCAGGCATTGGAACAGGCTGCCCAGGGAGGTGGTGGAGTCACTAAAGTTCACTTAGAGCAGGTTGCACAGGAATACATCCAGGTGGGCTTTGAATGTCTCCAGAGATGGAATCTCTTCCTGGGCTTTTGTCATTGAGACAACAGATCACAGTACCACAGTATCACCAGGGTTGGAAGAGACCTCAAAGATCATCAAGTCCAACCCATAACCACAGACCTCAAGACTAGACCATGGCACCAAGTGCCACGTCCAAACGTGCCTTGAACACCTCCAGGGACAGTGAATCCACCACCTCCCTGGGCAGCCCATTCCAGTAGCCAATGACTCTCCCAGTGAAGAACTTTCTCCTCACCTCCAGCCTAAACTTCCCCTGGCACAGCTTGAGACTGTGTCCTCTTGTTCTGGTGCTGGTTGCCTGAGAGAAGAAGGTAACCTCCCCCTGGCCACAACCACCCTTCAGGTAGTAGGTGATTCTGTGTGTGTGTGAGTACTGTGTGCAGTTCTGGAACCCTCAGCACAGGAGGGACATGGAAGTGTCGGAGCGGGTCCAGAGGAGGGCCACAAAGATGATCAGAGGGCTGGAGCAGCTCTGCTATGAGGACAGGCTGAGAGAGTTGGGGCTCTTCAGCCTGGAGAAGAGAAGGCTTCCAGGGGACCTGATAGTAGCCTTCCAGTATCTGAAGGGGGCCTACAGGAAGGCTGGGGAAGGATTATTTACAAGGTCCTGCAATGCCAGGACGAGGGGCAATGGGTTTGAACTGGCAGAGGGGAGATTTAGACTGGATGTTAGGAGGAAGTTCTTTACAGTGAGGGTGGTGAGGCACTGGAACAGGTTGCCCAGGGAGGTTGTGGATGCTCCCTCCCTGGAGGTGTTCAAGGCCAGATTGGATGAGGCCTTGAGTAACCTGTACTAGTGGGAGGTGTCCCTGCCTATGGCAGGGGGTTGGAACTAGATGATCCTTGAGGTCCCTTCCAACCTTACCATTCTATGATTCTATGATTCAGGCTTCACACTGTGAGACTCAGCTGCTGCATCTCCTATCCCCTACTTGTGTGTATAAATACCTTCTAACATTTCTAACTTGCCACTGTGAACAGAAGCTGTCCCTGCTGCTTGTGCCACCAGCTCCCGGGGCAGTCCCAGCCTGGGAGTGCCCTGCACAGCTGCCAGCACAGCACCCTGACTCAGCCCCGACAAAGAAAGGGATTTGAAAAGATTCAATTTACCTTGGTGACTGACTTTCATTCATCTTCTTTAGGGCCCCTCTCCAGCTCCACAACACTACAGTTTCATCACAGGTTAGTATCCTGGGGGTTGAATGGAGAGGTGATCCACCAGTTAAGGCCAGGTACACTCCATGTGGTTTAGGAGAAGAGAAGGAGGTGGAGAAGATTTTAATAGAAAACATCACAAAACAAGAAAAAAAGCAGCCTTTTCATAGGAACATCTCCTAACACTGAAGGCAAGATCAGTATTTACAAAACCAGCTAAATTACAGAGTCACAGAGTGGTAGGGGTTGGAAGTAATCTCCAGAGATGAAGTCCAAACCCTCTGCCAAAGCAAGATGACCTGGGGCAGGTGGCACAGAAACATATAAAGTCTCCAGAGAAGACTCCACTACCTTTCTGGGCAGCTTGTTCCAGGGCTCAAGCACCTTCACCATAAAGAAGTCTCTCTTCATGTTGAGATGGAACCTCCTGTGTGCTAGCTTATCCCTGAAGAACAGCAAAACCTGATTTCCAGAGCAGGAGGGGTACCCATAGGTCTTGCTTGCCTCTGGGAGAGCAGAAGATACTGGCTACACCCTTGCAAACCCAGCCCTGGAGTCCCCATATTAAGCACCCAAACAGCAGCACCTACTGCCCATGGCTGCACCAGCACCAGCCAGGCCATGCCCAGCAAGCCCAGCACAGCCACCACACTGGCACAATGCACCCAGGAGCCACAATGACTCCCCATTTCCTTCAAGACTGCACCTAAACTTTCCTGCCTTCTCCAGTGTACTCTTTAGTCCATCCCTCAGACAACCACCTCCTAACAACACTGCTGAGCCTCTATTTCTCTTTAAGGTCCCTTAATGCACATTCTACCTCCAGCAGTCATCACTTTGTGTTGAGACTTTCTTCTATCATTCAAATTTCTCTGCTTGCTGGGATATCTTCCCGGCCTTAGGATCAGACTTTTTGGCACACCTTAAAAGTACCACACACTCCTGCACACCTGACCATAACACATTAAGAGTCTTCTTTCCTTCTTGCTCATTATCTCAGATGGCCTTTGACTGAAAAATCCAAAGCTGTCTTTCCAAACTTTCAAATCGTGGCTTTAGCTCAATGTGATATCAGGTAGAAACCATGATACTGCTGAGTACTTGGGAAATTTCCTTAAGTATGCATGCATTTGAAACAAAGAGTTTGAGTCAAAGCTTTCAGGAGTCAAAGCATCTGTTAAAAGACTGGTCGAATTACAACAGTGTCTGTTAGGCCTCTGCCTGCTGTCTAATTAAAATAAATCAATCAAAGTGTGTGTAGAAGACAAAAAAAGGTATTTACATGCAGTGGTGTCTGTTTCTTTTACAAGATAAAAACACTGGGTGTGAGCCTCAGCCTTTGCTTTTGTCTTGCTGCTCTTTGATGCCTGTCTGAAAAGGGAGGAAGAAAACTTGGCTTGAAATAAATCACAGAATCACAGAAACATTCAGGCTGGAAAAGCCTCTCAGGATCACCAAGTCAAGCCAATGACCCTGCTCTACAAGGTGCACCTAAACCATATCCCCAAGCACCACATCCAAACAACTTTTAAACACATCCAGAGTCGGTGACTCAACCGCCTCCCTGGGCAGCTCATTCCAATGCCTGACCACTCTTGCCATGAGAAAATGTTTCCTAATACCTAGTCTAAACCTAGTCACAGCCTGAAGGCCATTCCTTCTGGTTCTATCACTAATTACCTGTGAGAAGCACCAAGCCCTCCACAAGGTCCTTTCAGGTAGCTCTGGACAGCAAAAAGGTCACCCCTCAGCCTCCTCTTTTTCAGACTAAGCAGCCCCAGCTCCTTCAGTCATTCCTCATAAGATTTATCCTCCAGGCCCTTCCCCAGCTTTATTGCCCTCTTCTGCACCTCCNCTGCCAGCAGCTCTCCAGCCACACTGCCCCAAGCCTGTAGCTTTGCTTGGGATTGTTGTGGCCCAAGTGCAGGACCTGGCATTTGTCCTTGTTGAAGCTCATGCCATCAGCATTGGCCCATCCATCCAAGCTGTCCCAGTCCCTCTGTAAAGCCTCTCTGCCCTCATGATGACACCTATCTTGGTGTCATCTGTGAACTCACTGATGACACAGGTTTACAGCAACTCCTGAGCCAAGTGACAAACACTGGAGGAACATGTTCATTTCCTTAATAAAATCCCACTGTGCAATTTTACACATCCAAGGAAGTACGTGTGCCCCAGGGCATGCTGCCTTCACACAGGTAGGCCCAAAACTGGCCCATTTTGCTGGTCATGTCACCAAGGCATGTCCATAATGTTCCTCACCACATCTCAGCTATTTCAGGTGTCCCAAATTTCTCTCACAGAGAAGTAACATTTCTCCCGCTCTAGGACATGTATTTGGATTTTCCCAGGTTAAATATCATCTGGTGATCTTACTCTCAGGTTTCCAGTCCCTAGGTGGATGCATTCCTAGAACAGGGAGAGATGCAAGAAGGATAGAAGACAGCAGACACAGGACAAAGGCAAAAGAGGGACTGGCACACATCCTTGGGTAAGCCTCCTACAACTTTCCAAGTGCCTATAGAGTCCAGCAGTGATTTAAATGCCCATTTGCAGACAATTCCTTGCAGGAGTGTTGTCAGCATTATGAAAGTTAAGGAGAGTCTCAGTAGTGGTTCTGTTCAGTATGTCACAAGGCAGCAAATCCACTAAACTCACCAGTCTGTCTGACAGCAGCAAGAGCAACAATCAAAAGAAGAAGAAAAACAAAAGCAAGAGAACTGTTGAGGCATTTCATAATTGTTGTACTCTTCTGTTTGTGTCCCCATTTATCTGATATTCCTTCTTCTCTCCTATTTTGGGATATTTTGTGTGACTCCTTCAACATACTTCCATTTTGGTAGAGAAGTCTACTTCTAGCCCACACCACAGATGTTTCAAAGGCAGTAACTGACTCAAGTTGGTCTTGTGATGGGGACTGTGTTGTAGCTTTATGTTACCATGGCTTCTTTAGTTGACAAAATAATACTTTTGACAGACAACTCATAGATTTTTCATAGTGCTCTTATTTCACACAGGATGGGGGCAACTTGAAGGACAAAAAGTAAAATAACCTCATAGGGAAGGGGTTGTAGGAGAAGGCTGGTGGCAGAACTTTACATAGATACAAAGCTTCTTCAGTTCTAGGGCTGTACCAACTGCCCTCCTCCTGACTACACCTGGTGCTAGCAGGATTTCAATTATATTATTTAGCCCAGTGCTGGTAAACCCTGATTCTCCTTATGGTGGAGAGAAAGCTCTGGGGTGACCTTACAGCAGCATTTCAATATCTGAAGAGCACCTCCAAGAAAGCTTGTGAGGGACTGTTCAGAAGGGCTTGTAGTGATAGGATGAGGGGCAATGGTTTGAAACTGGAGCAGTGGAGATTTAGGTTGGACATCAGGAGGAAGTTCTGCACAATGAGAGTGGTGAAATATTGGAATAGGTTGCCCAGGAATATGGCAGAGGCCCTGCCCCTTCAAACATCCAAAATCAAATTTGATGGGGCCCTGAGCAACCTGATCTAGTGAAAATGTCCCTGCTTGCTGCAAGGGGTTTGGGTTAGATGACTTTCGAGGGTCCATTCCAGCCTGATGCAATCTGTGATTCAGTTTGTGAGGATGTGCTGCATTCAATGAAACTTGACTGTGGTCCTCAGCAGAATTTCTTGTCAGGGTGATGCTTATAGCAGCTCCATCTCCCCATAGCACAATGCTTATGGTCTGCAAAGGGGACCTGGTTTTATGTCAGAACCTACTCATACACTCAAAATCAGACTTGATGTGGCCCGGGGAAGCCTAATCTAGTTGCTGCTCACTGCAGGGGTGTTAGACTTGATGACCTTTGAAGGTCACTTCCAATTCAATGCAGTCTGTGAATTTTGGGGCAAGGACTTCATCAGTTCAGTGCTCATAAAGCTCTACTGAACACACAGGCCACCAGGTATTAACTTCTGCTTGTTCCTCCTCTCCTTTGACAAAGGGAGAAGTGGGAACTAATCAGGCAGTGATGCTGAACGCTGCAGTGCAGCCCTCTGCAGAGATGGAGAAAAATATCTAAATCAGTTCCTGACAGATGTAGGCGTTAAGTCACGTTCACTCTATGTACAGACTCTGCCTCCCAACTTCAGCAGCCAGAAGTAGGCTGCTGAGCTTCCCTTATTCTCCCTGATAAAATGTGCTACTTTAAAGTAAATAAATAAATAAATAAATAAATAAATAAATAAATATACATATACATATATATATATATATATATATATATATATATATATCAGGAAAAAAAGAATTAGTCAAAACATACTAGCTGCAGTTTCTCTCTACATTTGCATTTCAGCCTCGTTATGTCACCTGAACAATAGGAATTCTCTTGGGCTATTTTAAGGCAGAAGCTTCCTTGGAAAACTCCAAATTTGACATCCTTGGTGTGGAACCCTAGGGAAATAAAGTTGCTTCAGATTTCCTATAAATACCTCTTCATGAGACTAACAAGGTCTGTCCCAAAGCCTGATGTTGCAATTAAGAGTGCTGAAACACAGCTTGGGGAAGAACCTGACCCAAGTTTTATTCCAGAAGTAGCAAATATGTTTGTGGGATCTGACCTGAGAAATTTAAGTGACACAGATAGATTTGAGAAATTGAAGCAGCACAGATATATTTTACTGCAAAGATTAGAGACAAATATTTTATATTCTTCAGGTCAGTCATAGACTCTCATCCCCCTGTAATCAGCCAGGAATATTGGAATACTTTAATCACAAATTACAACTGCAGCCTTCTTGGGAAGAAGGTCCTGAAGTTATTCTGTGGGGACAAATTGGATCACCTTCATCAAGTGAATGTTCATCAACATTTAAGTTCATCAAGCTTAGAAGCTTTGATGAACTAGGAAAACAAAAGGAGAATTTCCAGGGGAAAATCTTTTAAGGGCAGAGCAGACAACCATAGAATGGTTTGGGTTGGAAGGGACCTTAAAGATCATCTAGTTCCAATCCCACTGCCATGGGCAGGGACAACTTCCCTTAGAGCAGGTTGCTCAAGGCCCTATTCAACCTGACCTTGAACACTTCCAGGGAGGGAGCATCCACAACCTCCCTGGGCGACCTGTTCCAGTGTCTTACTGCCCTCACTGGAAAGAATTTCTTCCTAATGTCCAGTCTAATTCTGCCCTCTTTAAGCTTCAATCCACTCCCTGTCATCCTATCACTACAGGCCACTGTAAGACATCCTTCCCCAGCTCTTCTACAGCCCCCTTCAGGTACCAGAAGGCTGCTCTAAGGTTTCCCTGAAGCCTTCTGTGCTCCATGCCGAACAGCCTCAACTCTCTCAGCCTACCCCCAAAGCGGAGGTTCACCAGCCCTCTGATCATCTTTGTGGCCCTCTTCTGGCCCTGCTCCAGCAGTCTGACATCCTTATACTGTTGTCCTGAGGCCCTGATACACTTAGCAGAGAAAAGTTCTCCCTAGTAAGGACAGGGAGCCCACTCATCTCAGCTAAAAGTTAGCCAAGGAGACCTGACAAAGGCTAAGAAGGGAGGACCACATCTTCAGGCTGCAGCATCTTCTTTGCCTTCTAGGTTAAATAAATATTTTGCAGGTTCTCAAATTTTGCTTCAGCTTTGCTCCCCAACATTTCCAGATATTGAAACTTGCAGAGAGCCTTGTCCTGTCAGAGAAAAAGCTCTCTATTAAAACTCAGGGTTACTAAGGTATGACATGTGGTATATACACAGCCATGAACCTTTTCCAGGCACAAACATTGATTATTGTGACAGGCACATTTCAATGTAAAGTTAATGAAAGGGTGGAGATGCCCCCAGGAGCTGAGTTGGCACTGAGCTGGATTTAAACCACCCCATAAGGCTCAGCTCATGGATGATGTTAGAAGGGACCACAGAATCAAAGCATCACAGAATGTTAGGGGTTGGAAGGACCTCGAAAGATCATCCAGTCCAACCCCCTGCCAGAGCAAGATCACCTAGAGTAGGTCACACAGAAACAGGTACAGGCAGGTTTGGAATGTCTCCAGAGAAGGAGACTCCACAACCTCTCTGGGCAGTCTGTGTCACCTTCACAGTGAAAAAGCTTTTCTTATTTTCACATGCAACCTCCTCTGCTCCAGCTTGCACCTACTGCCCCTTGTCCTATCATTGGACATCACTGAGCAGAGCCTGGCTCTGTCCTCCTGACACTGCCCTTCGCATCTTTGTAAATATAAATTAAGTCACCCTCAGACTCCTCTTCTCCAAGCTAAAGAGCCTCAGCTCCCTCAGCCTTTCCTCACAAGGAAGATGTTTCACTGCCTTCATCTGCTCTGCACTGTTTCAAGTAGTTCCCTAAGGTCCTCCTTGAACTGACGAGCCCAGAACTGGACACAACATTCCAGATGTGGCCTCACCAGGGCAGAGTACAGGAGGAGTAGGTTGAGGGACTTCCTCCTAACTACTCCCCTTCTAATACACTCCAGGATACCATTGGCCTTCTTGGCCACTGGGCACATTGAGGGCTCATGGTTGGCAGCTTTTTCCTAACAACAGGAGTCTTTAAAATAGAGTTGATGCGAGGCACAGTGGTGCTGTGCAGAGAAGCTGCATTTATCTCACAGGGACATACTGCAAATGAAGCAAAGGGTGTAGGAGAAATCTAACAGTGGTTGGCATTCCTCTCTGTATCTGGCCACATCAAATATCAGCAGAGCACAAAATAGCCCTTTCTAACAGCAGTCTAGGAGAGAGCATGCAAGGCAATCCAGCATCTGTGGGTACACACTGCCGTGCCCAGCTGCAGCCTTCTCTTTTTCTATTGTTTCTTAGGCTGAGGGAGGAAAATAACGGTATCTCTATGCAGGCGCCCCTGACACCGCTTGCTCCTCCCTCCTGTTAATGAATTTTGTCACCTCCATCACACCTCAGCAGCTGCAGCCATGGCAGCCTGGGATTTTAGTAAAGGTAAGCAGGGGGTGGTCATTAGATACGATACACTTGAAAGACAGAGGCAGCATCCTAGTCAGAAGTATGGCATTTGGTGAGGGAGTGAGGGAAAGGATTGGGCATCAGTCTTACAGATATCCAAGTTGAGTTTCCAAACTGAGGTAGAATGACTGTTGAGGACCCATCTTTGAGCCTCTGACACATTTCACACCAATCCTGCCTGCAACCTAGAAAAATCAGGAGTCAGTTGTAGCTTGGAACACCACTTGGTCTAGTAAGAAACGACACAGATTTGGTGAAGTAGAAAGAGAATGCAGAAAGCAGACAAGGCCAACAAAAGAAAATATGTGATGGCTTTGGAGAAGGGTGGAGGCAGGTGAAGGTCAGAGTAGGTGAGAAGAGAAGCAAGCAAAAGATCTTCAAGAAGGAGGATGGTGGTTTGGCAAAACGTTCCAATAAGAAGCATTTGGCTTGTGATGAACAGATGGGGACCGCCAGGAGCGAAGGCAGGGAAGAAATGAAGATGGTTGATCACCAAATTTGCTTATTTAAGAGGACTTAAAAGGAATCACTCTGAGAAATGATTGGAAAATGACACCATCTCATTGTTTGCTGTCATTTTACTTCAGCACAAGTACAGGGTAAGGGTGGAGAGTAGCTCCACAGAGAAGGATCCTGGAGTCGTGGTTGACAGTAAGTTACTCATGGAACAGCATCGTGCCCTGGCAGCCAAGAAGGCCAAGGGTATACTTGGATGCATTAAGAAGAGTGTGGTCAACAGCCCAAGGAAGATTCCCCTCTGGCTCCACTCAGCCTTAGTTAGACCACATCTGGAATATTGTGTATTTCTGGGCTCCCCAGGTCAAGAGGGACAGGGAACTACTTGAGAGAGTTCAACAGAGGCTGCAAGGATGATGCAGGGACTGGAGCATCTCTCTGACAAGAAAAGACTGAGAGACCTGGGGTTGTTCAGTCTGGAGAAGAGAAGGCCGAGAGGGGATCAGATCAATGTTTACAAATATCTTAAAAGTGGGTGTCAAGAAGAAGCAGCCAGGCTCTTTTCAGTGATACCCAGCAGGATGAGGGGCAATGGATCACAGCCCAATCACAGGAAATTCCATCTCAACATGAATTAAACCTTCTTTACTGTGAGGGTGCTGGACCCCTGAAGCAGGCTGTCCAGAGAGGTTCTGAAGTCTCCTCTGGAGATCTTTAAAGCCCACCTGGGCATGTTCCTGTGTGACCTGCTCTGGCTGATCCTGGTCTGGCAGGGGAGTTGAACTCAATGATCTCCAGAAGTCACCTCCAACCCCTACCATCCTGTGATTCTATGCCTCAGCATAAAGCACAACTGAGTTACTATTTGGGACAATAAAACCTTACTGACTCTTCCCCTCAGATTACACCTCCTCAGCATGCCTTCCCCAAGTAGCACTGCCCTGCCATCACAGGCCACCAACCCAGCATCAATGGACAAAGATTTTTACTCAGGGTCAATACACTCCTAGAGTCACAACCTGCATGACCTCAGAACTGTAGCACAGACTTGTGGTGAATCATCTGAAGTCTCTGAGCATTCATGTGCAAAAGAAAGTAGCCATTCTCAGATTTG
>VWZE01017651.1:151557-175270 GCA_013396675.1 Eubucco bourcierii
GGGTGTTGGGCGAGGGGGGGTGGGGGGGTTTGTTTATTTGGTTTTTTAAGGGCTTTGAAGTCTTTTGGGGGTAAAACCTTAAATAGCAAACCTAGGTGGTCTCATTATCACCTGTCAAATATAAACTTGTGCAGTGCATGGCACACAGAGTGGATTTGCTAAGGTCATTCCAAAACTGATTACATCTGCTTCTAAGTTTAAGGGGAAGAAAGGATGGTGGGAAAGTCTCCCTCTACTTGGCACTGGTGAGGTCACATCTCTGCTGGTCGACAGCAGCTGAAGATGAGCCAGCAGTGTGCTCAGGTGGCCAAGAAGACAAACAGCATCCTGGCCCGAATCAGGAATGATGTGGCCAGCAGCAGTAGGGAAGTGATCATGCTGCTGTACTCAGCACTGGGGTGGCTGCACCTCAAATACTGTGTTCAGTTTTCAGCCACTCGCTACAAGAACAACATTGAGGTGCTGGAGCAGGCCCAGAGAATGCCTAGGCTGGTGAAGGGCCTTGAATGCAAGTCTTGTGAGTTACAGCCAAGTGATCTGGGGTTGTTTAGTCTTTGAAGAGGAGGCTGAGGAAAGACTTCATTGCCCTCTACAAATACCTCAAGGGAGGCTGGAGCGAGCTCAGAGTCAGTCTCTTCTCACATGCCACAAGCAATGAGACCAGAGGAAACAACTTCAAGTTGTGCCAGTGGAGGTTCAGGTTGGATATTAGGAACAATTTCTTCACAGAAAGGGTTCTCAGGCAGTGGAACAGGCTGCCCAGCGCGGTGATGGAGTCACCATCACTGGAAGTATTTAAAAGACACGTGAATATGGTCCTGAGGGACAGGGTTTAGTGGTGGTGACTTAGCAGCAGTGGTGGGATTGTGAGCTCTAGGCAAGCAGTTGGACTTGATGAACTCAAAGGCCATTTCCAACCTCAACAGGTCTATGGTTCTACAACATGCCTTTAACTTTACTGCTAAAGCATCGAGCCTAAGATGTGTTTAGAGCCTACATCTCATCTGAGCTGCCAGTTCTTAGAGTTTGAGCCAGGATCATATTCAATACTGAAAGAAAATAAATGGTTCATTGTTCCTATAACAAAGATTCTGGTTCTGGTTCTCTGACCAGTACAGATGGGGAAAATCTACAGCTAGCAGGACCACAAGGATAATAAGAAGGCTGGAGCACCTCCCCTATGGGGACAGGCTGAAAGAGCCGGGATTGTTTAGCCTAGAGAAGAGAAGGCTCCAGGGAGACCTTAGAGCAGCCTTCCAGTATCTGAAGATGGCCTACAAGAGATATGGACTTTTTACAAGGGCTTGTACTGATAGGACAAGAAGGAATGGATTGAGGCTTGAGGAGGGCAAATTTAGACTGGGGATTTGGAAAAAATTCTTTCCTGTGAGAATGGTGAGATACTGGAACAGGTTGCCCAGGTTGGTGGTTGATGCCCCCTCACTGGAGGTGTTCCAAGCCAGGTTGGATGAGGCTTTGAGCAACCTGCTCTAGTGGAAGGTGTCCCTGAACTAGATAATCTTCAAGGTCCCTTCTAACCTAAAGCATTCTATGCATCTGTAAGTTACACAAAAGTCTAAAGAACACTTTGCAGAGGTATTGTTCAGGGAAAATCATGCCTCAGCAGACTGGTGCACAATGTCAAGTAAAACTGAAACTCAGCACTTATGATTTCATTACTGTTTTATACAATTTCTCACACACACATTCTGTACATATACAGGAAAAAAAAAAATTACACATACATATGTCTTCTCAAACCAAGCCTGTAGGAAATGAGTAGGTCAAATCAAGTCAGCTGATAACAAAAGAAGGGGAGAATAAAGAAGTGTAAAGGAGAGAACAATCAGGTTGAGAGTCTTTGAAGCACTGATTATTTGGCAGCTAGTCAGTGCTGGAAAAGGTCACTGAACAGAGCCATTTCTAAAATAATACTGTAAGCAATTTTACTGTGATAAAAGATGGATAAAAGCATGTGCCTCTGGTAGATTTTTATACAACTACCTATTTAAAACAAGAAAACCAGATTTATGTCTGCATCCTGAAAACAGATATCAAAGCACAATAAAGGGAAAGCAAAACTGTAGCTTTCCATCCATCTGTCCAAACTGATGCACTTGCTGGCAGCTGGCTTCTCCTTTCTTGTCAGTGCCAGTGCAAAAAGTGACTCCTAAATTAAGGCTGTTTGGCACTTTCCAATACACAGTTCTGTTGTCAGCTGGTTGTCATTTTACTCACCAAGCATTAAACAGTTGGGTTGAATTTTTCCATACTGGAGGTCTGCTTCAGGATGGGTTCTAAAATAGTTCATCTAGAAATGGCTAGGCATTGCTGAAAACGAAGCTCGAAGGATGTGTATAATTCTGCCTGTTTAAAACAAATTGTCCAATTACTTTGTTTAAAAAAAAAAAAATTAAACTGAATTTATTGTGACACAGTACCTTGGAGCTGGGCCTTGAAATCTGGTAGGATTGTTATACCAGGGCATGCTTTGTGCCTCCTGCCTGTATCTCTGCAGAGGGATGTGTTCCAGTTCAGTTCCTCATCCAGGCTGGGCACCAGCCCCATGCAGAAGAGGTGAGCAGAACCTCCTCCATCCCAGTTTCTCCCGAAAGACCAGAGCAGGAATTGAGAATTGAGTAAGGTCACTTCATTCATGTCTGTGTTCTTCATGCCTCTCTGGCAGCACAGAAGGGACAGAGATAAAAAGCTGATTTCAGAGGTAGTGCCAGTGCCAGCAAGCCTTGGCTGCTCCTTGCATCCCCCCCAGCAGCCTGCTAGCAAGGTGCCCGCGCTGTGTTTGCACCACAGCCCAGGGAATCAGAGCAACACCAAGAGCCTTTCTGTCTGCCTGCAGCAGTTCACTGCACAGCCACACCACCAGCACTGCTGTCACAGTGCAAGGCTGAGGAGCTGAGAGAGAGCTGCAGCCTCTGATGCCATGCTGGGAAGAAGGAGGTCACCTGCTGAAAACCCAGCAGGGATGTGAAGAGCAGGGCAGGAAGAGGAGACAGGGATGAAAAGCAGAGTGAAGAGATGACAAAAGGCAAAACCACAGACTGCAGGAGGGAAGCAGAGCACATCAGGGCTGCAGACAAGGAGAGAAGGTGCAGAAAAAGACACAGTTCACAGAAGATTAGGGGCTGGAAAGGACCTCTTGGTCAAAATGGCACATTGCTGGCCCTGGGGCAGACTTCCACATAGCTTTAGACTGGATCTTAGGAAGAAGTTCAATACAAAGGTGGTGAGACCCTGAAATAGGTTGCCTAGAGAGGTTGTGGATGCCCCCTCCTTGGGGATGTTCAAAGCCAAGCTGAGTGAGGCCTTGAGCAGCTGAGTGCAGCTGTGAGGTGTCTCTGCCTGTGGCAGGGGCATTGCAGTAGCTGATCAGCTCAGAACTTTTTGCCCTAAATCTGCACTGGACTGGGTGTTAAAGGTTGTTGTTTTTCTGTGCCTCAGGTTTGGTTTTACAGGCAAAGTTTCCAGAAACTGAGTTTACCTACAGCTTGCTAGAACAAATGAAGTAGGGTAAAGCAGTAAAGCAGGCAATAAGCTGCCTGCAGCTGTTCCTCCCTTTCTTACGTGACTCATGGGGCACACCTCTCCCTAACAAGGACCATGCATGGAGCAGGAACCTTCCCAACTCAAGAGGCTGGAAGCAAGAGGTCTGAGCAGGAAACAGAGTAATTTTCATTTCCCCATCTCCTCCTCTGAAGTCTGGCATGGGGAAGAAACTTCAGCAGCTGCAGCAGGAATGGTGGGGCAGATTGTCAGGAGCTGTACCTATAGCTGTATCTGTACATTCAATGCATACCTCTAGAAAGGGGATGATGGTGCCAGCCTTACTCTTGTGAGCACACACCAGTGGTACCCCTGGGGCTGCACATATGCAGGGACAGGAGAACCATGTGCTGCCCAAGCCATCAGAAATCTGGCATTTTTAGGAGTGTTCTACTTTTGTGACCTAAATCCTATCTCTCTAATGTACTTTTGGCTTCAAGAAGAAATCACTCTGAGAAACTTCATCCCTAGAATGGAGGCTTATTGAGTACATCACTGAGATAATCCCTCCTCAGCAGGGAGACACAGAATAGACAATCCATTGATCCCTTCTGAGCTGCAACAACTAATCCATCGAGTTGGTGTAGTGACACCAGCAGTGACCCTCAGATGTCACCAACAGAGCAGGCACTTCCCCAAATCCTTGAACTGTGCTGATTCTGTAGGGCAGATGCAGCAACCATGACAGATCCATGCAGTGATGTCTTGTTTGGCACACAGCTCCCCACACATGTGTGGGTGCTGACTGAGCTAAAGAAGGTTTGACTTTCCCCTTAATCCCTAAAGCCTAAGCACCTTGCCTTATTTGAGGCCCTCAGCAGTTGCACTGTGTGGACTAGAGCACACCTGCACATGCTTTTCCAGACCAGACCAAACCTAATCTAAAGGGGTAGGATGAGGAGAAAGATCTGTTGGCAAAATACCAACAGCAGCAGCATAGCCACAATGTCTATGTGTGGGATGCACCTCAGTTCTCACCACTTCCTTCAGAGCATCTCACCTTCTTGACAGTAAAGGTCTACTCCTGAAAAGTAATGAGCATCCTGTTCTTCTGTACTGACGTGTTCAGACTGCATCAGGTTGGAAGGGACCTTCAAAGGTCATCTTGCCCAACCCTCCTGCATGCAGCAGGGACCCCTCCAACTACATCAGGCTGCCCAGGGGCACAGCAAGTTTGACCATTTTGTCTCCTGGGCAATCTGTCACAATATTTTACCACTCTCATTGTAAAGAACTTCCTCATGATGTCCAGCTTAAATCTGCTCTTCTCTAGTTTCCAAGCGTTGCACACTTGTCCTATCACTGCAGGCCTTTGTAAACAGTCCCCTTGTAGCCTTCTTGTAGGCTACTGGAAGTCTGTTATAAGGTCTCCCTGGAGCCTTCTCTTCTCCAGGCTGAACAGCCCCAATTCTTTCAGTCTGCACTCACAGGAAAGGTGCTGCAGGCCTCTGGTCATTTCAGTGGCCTTCCTCTGGACCCGCTCCAGCAGGTCCATGTTCTTCTTGTGTTGAGGGCTCCATAGCTGAACACAATACTCCAGGTGGGGTCTCACCAGAGCAGAGCAGAGGGCACAATCTCCTCTCTCCATCTGCTGGCCACACTGCTTTTGATGTAGCCCAGGCTGCCATTGGCCTTCTGGGCTGCAAGTACCCATTGCTGGCTCATGTGCAGCTTTTCATCCACCTGTACCTCCAGATGCTTTTCTGCAGGGCTGCTCTCAATTCATCATCCCCCAGCCCTACTTAGAATAATAGTCAAACAAAGCCTTCCAAGGAGAGGGGATTGTTGAATTCAGCCAGTCTATAAGGACAGACAAAAGCCACCAGACACACTTCTGGCTAAGCACCCTTCCCCCTAGTAGCAAATTTGTCTCCCTGTTTCACCAGCTGCATCTACTGCAGTGCCTGCCATTAGTCTGCAAACAACTATGGCATGCAGTCTGTTGTAATTCAGTAAGCATATTGTTCCAAACACTTGTAAATGTTTACAGCAGTGCTTCCAGGAGGACAATGCAAAATCCCACTTCAAATATCCCTGAGTCCTAAACGGAGACAGCACTGGATCCTTATGTCAGGCAAGCACACATCTCTCTATGGGCAGTCAAAATGTAAAGTCTGAACGTCCTTCTCTCTCCTGCCAACCCCTGACAGACATTTAAGGAATGCAAATGAATGCTAGATTTTTTTGTTCTTTCTATTTTCACTCCTATAGAAACCACAAGTTTCTGATAGTGTTAAATGCTTCAGATAAAGAGAACAAACCCAGAGCCTATTTTGAAGGACAAACACTTTCCAGCAGCCTTCACTCAAACAGGAACTGGGGCCAGAAACTTTGCTCTGGTTCTGCACTGTTATCAGTGTTGTACAGCAAGGACATTCTGTAAGGCTTCTCACAAGAAACAGAAGTGTTTACAATCAGTCTTTACCTCTGTTTATCAGGGGACCTTAGACCCTCTAGAGTGTCCCAGTGATTTCAACTTTCCCTGAACCCACACAAGTCAAGGTGTAAGCTTACCTTTAGATTCTCTCCCATGCCTGCTGCTTCTGAGTGAATTTGTCTGCTTTAGTTAAGCCTTGAAAAAACTCCCACAGGCATGCAGAAGTTTTCCTTCCTTGTTTGTTTGGCTTTTTCTTCCATAACCTGCTTCCCATTGCAGAGATTCTGGTTGTTCCTTAGGCAAGTGCCAGGATTCGTTTTTTTGCAGTCCAGGTTGAACAAGAAGACAGACATCCTTTCCAACTGAGCAGCCTGTACCAAACTGCAGGTGTTTCAGGTCCCTGAAGGAGAAATGCTGTGTGTTAAGATGCACAGATTGCTGTCTCAGCTACTTTTGAAGCTGCAATGCAAACTTAGGCAGATCACACCTACGATAAGATGGAAAGAGATGTAGCATAGCAGTGGAGGAAAGGGTCGAGAAAGGGCCTCCTTCCCCTCACCTCCATCCAGAGCAGAATGTTCAGTCAAGTGTAATTCCCAGGTAACCTCTGCCCAGACTTGAGGATGAGAGATGATAGTGTCACACTAAGACTCTGCCAGAAGGGCCCTTTCCTAGTGAAAAGCTGGCATCAAACTGCCAGGAGCTTTTACTAGTATCACAAAAACCCATTCCAATAAGAACAACTCTATCAGTAACCAAAAAGGCTGTAAGGCAGATGTAAGATTCCTCCCCTTCTCATTTCCTACCTGTATCAGAAATACTTAGACCTGAGAGAGGTGGTGAGAGCAGTTACTATGAGACCAGGAAGAGTACCACACCCTCAAAATGAAGCTCCTCAGAAGCTGTTGAATGTCTCTGTCATATAACAATTGATGAGACAGATATGTGCTCCATTTTGAGTGGGGCATAATACTTCAGATTTCCTGAAAGAAGGAAAAAGGCTTACACAGGAAGATCATCAGTCAGGCTATACTTCTCACAACTCAAAGCCATCTTTTGAAGTTAATTGGAAAATTTTAAATCCAGCTTATGAAGAGAGAGGCTGCAAAATTGCTTAGTTCTTTAGAGTCCTACAAAAAATGGGGCCTCAGTTGAAGAGCAAGCCTAATCAGTGCCCTCAGCAAACTAAAAAGTCCAAAGCAGTCCCTGTCAGGCATCAGGGAGTCCATAAACCCATCAAGATGCAGAGGAAACCAAGCCTCACTGTGTTATTCGTTACTGCTTTGCTAAATAAGTGAAGGTAGGCCCAAGAAGGAAACAACAGTAAACACTGGCTTTTGCAGAAGGTTGATTAGGTTTCTCTTTTCTAAGAAGAGCTGATTCACAAGGTAGCCTTTTCCCACATCACTGCCATAGATTTCCTACTCACTTCTTCTCTTCACCTGGCAGTTGCATCCTCTGATTCTTTACTTGTGAATCCGTCGATGATCTGCTGATTTTATTTCCTACAGCTATGGCTGCACTCTGTAGATGAACTTGCCCTGTAGGAATAAGCCTGTGTGAGCCCAGCACACTGATGCCCATTCTAAGAGTCAAGAAACACACAGGTTCTTACAATGGTTTTTGTAAGGGACCTTAAAGATCATCTAGTTCCAACCCCCTGCCATAGGCAGGGACACCTTCCACTAGACCAGGTTGCTCAGGGCCTCATTCAACCTGGTCTTGAACGCCTCCAGAGAGAGGACAACCATGGCCTCCCTGGGCAACCTGTTCCAGTGTCTCATCACCCTCACTGGAAAGGATTTCTTCCTAATCTCCAGTCTAAATCTTCCCTCCTCAAGCTTCAATCCATTCCCTCTCATCCTATAACTACAACCCATGGTACAAAGTCCCTCCCTCACTTTCCTGTAGCCCCCTTCAGGGACTGGAAGGCCTCTCTAAGGTCTGTCTAGAGCCTTCTCTCCATTCTGAAGAGCCCCAACGCTTGGAGCCTGGCCCTATAGAACAAATTCTCCAGCCCTTTTATCACCTTTGTGGCCTCCTCTGGACCTGCTCCAGCAACTCCATGTCCCTGTTATGATGGGGACACCAGAACTAGACACAAGACTCCAGCTGGGGGTCTCAGCAGAACAGAGGGTAGAATCCCCTCCCTGTGCTGCTGCTCTCCCTGCTTTGGATGCAGCCCAGCACACAGCTGCCTTCTGAGTTGCCAGCAATCACTGCTGGCTCATGAGGAGTTAGTCATCAGCTGAAACTTCCTCCAGACTGCTCTTGAGTCACTTCTTGCCCAGCCCAGATTGCCCCAACCCAGCTGCAGGACCTTGCATTTGGCTTTTTCATATCCCATTTCACAGTTCTTTTCAACATCCAAAGGAGGCATCTGGCCTCCTCCAATCTGGCCTTGGAACACCTCCAGAGACCAAAATGAAGGGGGTCTAATGAAAAACAGAGTAAGTTCCCCCCAGGCTACATGACACCAATATAATGATGCTCTCACCTCAGTTCTTTAGCTACAGTTTATGAAGTTGCTGCTAGCAGAAGGCTTCTCCCTAATGTTTATATGCAACGCAAAATGCATAGAATTCCAGAAGTACAAATTCTCAATTCCCAAGGCACTGCAGAAACTAAAACTTCCCATTTCTTGCAGAAGCCAGCATTTTGCTTAGCTTGCTGTCTTTTCAAAAACAGAGAGAGACCTTTGGCACTCAGAATTCCCTTAAAATAAGCCATTTCCTGTTTTTAGTTTCTCTTCACCAGGAGTAAATTGAAGGCTTTCAAATGTCCAATTGGTATTTGTGAAGCTTTACTTAGCACCTTCCAAAAATCAACAGTACAGTCTTTTGCCATCTCTGCAGAGAGATGCTCATCAACAGCTTGTCACTGTGCTGTAGGAAGGCAATGAGTTTCTGAAATGTAGGGTAAAGCAGACAGGTTATGTCCTTCAGCTGACAGGCTCCATAGAAGTGTCTCAAAAAGAACAGCAAACTACCAATTCGGGACAAAACATACTTTATTGTAATGTCAGAAGTACAGAAAAGTACTGCAGAGAACCATGCTAATGGGGCATTTAGGGTCTGTGAAGGACAGAAGTACAAGATAATGGGGTACTACTGTACTCAGTGCAAAAACTGATTCATTTGAGGCACAAGTACACTATTGTTTAAGCAGCTTGATTCAAGCACAGCTCTGGTATGTGATCTAGTCCATTTTCTTTCTATATGAAAAGCTACTTTTACAAGAAATAGGCAGTAAATTCAAGTCAGGGGTGTCCAAATTGCCATTTAGCAACATAAAAAAAAAAATAAAATTAAGGAAAGTACTTCACATTGTCACCCTCCACATTTTGTTTTCAGATATGGAGCTGTAGCTATTGAAGAAAAAAAAAAAGTTATTCTGAAAGGTCAGAGCCCAGATCTGTTTGATTGGGTGGTTGGGGGTGTCCCCCTCCCCACACCCCCCCTCTTCCATCTGTGGGTAACTTATTTTATGCTGACCACAATTTACCCAGTAATAAAAAGCCAACCTTTTATCTTTGTTAAGGAATCACACATATGTAACATTCAAATACATTTCAGCCCTTGAGATCTTAACTTATGGCTTAAGACACAATCAAAGTGTTTGGGCACCCTTGAATTAAGTTAATGAAGAGCATTTTCTGCTGAAAAAAAAGAAAAACCAAAAGGCAAGCAGGATCACTGTCTGGAACAGAGCTGAGCTCTACACAAAGAAAGCAGGAATCCAAGTCACTAGTTACTACTAGGCTGACATGTACTGCTGCCCAGAAAGATAAAAAAATGTAACATCACAATGAAAAGGTCCAACAAAGTTGAAAGAGCAAGGTTTCAACACCAGAAGCAGCATTTGAAAACAAGCTGTTTAAGTCAAATCTTTTCAAGGGATGCAGATTGCATAACCCTAGGCATGAGCAAACATGTTGGCAATCTTCTCCTTTTACACAGCAGCTGTGTTTAACATAGGAAGTTTCTGGGTTTAAAGAAAGATATTTGAAGAAGAATTAAGATTTGCAATTCCTTGTCTATTTAATAAGATTAGCAGAGAAACTGGGGAAAAAAATATATTGAATGACTACTGAAACAGTAGCTTCTCAGTGGATCCCTATGGTTACAAACACAGTTTGACTTGTAAGCAACTCAAGACTAAACAGATAGTTTTGGGGTTTTTTTTAAATATTATTACTATGCTTATAAGTTACATCAGTTGAAGTTTAAAAAAAAAAAAAAGCCAAGCAGTTTTGCCCTATTTGAAGAATAATTTTCCAATCAACACCAGTTTACATGGTGAATGGGACTTCACAAATAAACAAGGAATGGGCGACGTCTTTGGGTCAAGAATGACAAGAAATAAATGGGCTCTGTGCTACCAATCAACCTCAACAAGAATATGGCACAAGGGCCAGCCCAAGCTGTACCAACACTGAACCTTTAGCACTCGTCTCAAATTCGGATCTCTTACTTTTATCTTGCAAATCAGGTGAAAAGATTGGGTAAAAAACAAACAAACAAACAAAACAAAACAAAACAAAAAAAAACCCAAAACCAATAACAACAAAAAAAACCCAACCCAAAATCTAACTAAAAACTTCACCCAACAATTGGAATATATTCTTAAAAAAAAAAATCTGCAGTTTTAAAATAACTTAGGTTGACATCAGTTTTGTGCAAACTAAAACAACTCATTGGATTTCTCTCTAACAAAAAGACAAGGTGTCCCCCCCACTAATATTTTCCTTTTAGCCCACAGTATCTGTAGATACAATCTCAACTCTAACACAGATATAAATGCAAGAGAGAAAAAGTTACAGCATCTGCACAACATTCTTTCTACAAACAGCTGCTGGAGGGGAAAAGTAAAATACAAAAAGAATAAAGAAAGGAAGGTTCCGTCTGATATATTCCCACAATCTTTCCCACTCTGTAGTCCATGAATCCGACTCTGATGCTAAGGTGACAGTGTATGTAAGCAGAATTTTTTGTTGATTTTATTATTTTTGAGTTTCAGTTGAAGAGAACCTGGGAAGAGAGCGGAGTCTCTTCAGGAGTTGTCGGATGGGACGTGCTCCTCAAAGCCTTCGCTCTCTCGCACCAGCGCTCGTTCCAGGATGACGCGGCCCTCCTTGTAGCGCTGGCTGTCTTCAGTGGCAAACTCATAGATCCAACCCAGTTTGCTGTTGCAGTTCTTGCAGCTCACATCTCGAACCATGTGGCGGCCAGTGAGCATGACCCGGTCCTGAACTTCGCTGTACTGCAGATTTACCACCTGTGCCAAAGACACGGGGGACAGAGAGGATCAGCTGCTGAGAGCAAAGCTTGGTAACGACTTGCGTGGCGATCCACATTCTCGTGGAGTCACAGACTCGCAGAATGGGCTGGAAGGGACCTTGAAGATCCTCTAGTTCCAACCCCGCTATACGCAGGGACACACTACACTACACAAGGTTGCTCAAGGCCTCATCCACTCTGGCCTTGCAGGGAAGGGGCACCCACAACCTCCCTGGGCAACCTGTTCCACTGTCTCACCATCCTTACTGGAAAGAATTTGTTCCTAATCTCCACTCTAAATCTGCCCACCTCAAGCTTCAATCCGTTCTCTCTCCTGTAACTACAAGCTTTTGACAAAAGTCCCTTCTCAGTCTTCTTGCAGGCCCCTTTTGGGTACTGGGAAGCCACTGGAAGGTCTCCGCAGACCCTCTGCTTCTCCAGGCTGAACAGACCCAACTCTCAGTCCCAATAGGGAAGTTTCTCCAGCCCTTTGAACATCTTCATGGCCTTCTCTGGACCCACTCCAGCAGTTCTATGACCTTCTTATCCTGGAGGCACCAGAACTGGAATTAAGTCCAGAAGCACCTTGTTCATGTGCTTTAAAAAAAGTAAAGAGCCTGTGGCACGACACACAAACTGAAAACTGCAGTGGGTAAGTCCACAGCCCTGGAAAAATCTCCTGCTTGAGAAGGGAATTCTTTGAACAGGTGATTCAGAAAGGTGTATAACCCTCATTGGTTATCTGAGACATGGAATGTGATCACAGAACAAAGGAGAGTGCAGAGTACTGTGTTCAACTTTGTGTGAGATACTCCTGGGGAATAGCTTGTCAAGCAATTGACAATAATCCACTTGCAATAGATGCAACCTGTTTCTAGCACCTGATGTGATCACATCTCCCCAGAAATCAGGACCCAAATATTAAGAGGTACTTCTTCAAATACTCTTAGGGTGCTTCTGAAATAATCATCTGAGAAATACAAAGGCTTGGTGGGTGAGAATGCAGACATTAAACATTCATCTTTTTTTGTCTGCCATCTGGGCAGTTTCAGATATAATTTTAAGTTGTTTAGGCAGCAAGACCACTGAACCAAGAAGCATAATCTGTTGAAAAGTTGATGTCAGAACTATATTTGAACAGCTAATATGAGGTAGGATTCAAAAGCATAGGGCTGCATTGCATTCTCAACTTTCCACTTAACTGTGCTTGCTCTTTGTGCTTCAGCTCTAAGGTTTCTGACTGCAGACATGTTAAAATCCAATCTCAATGATTAAACTCAGTTTGCAGCGGGGGAGGTTTAGGCTGGACATTGGATGAATCTTCTCCCCTAGCTCTCAAGGGTGCTCTCAAGAGCAAGCTCTCCAAGGTGGTGTTTGGGTCCCCCTCCCTGAAGATGTTTAAAGGACACAGAGATGTGGTGCTGAGGGATATGATTTAGTGCCAGACTTGATAGAGTTAGAAAATGGTTGGACTGGGTGATCTTAAAAGTCTTTTCCAATGGAAATGTTCCTGTGATTCTGTGAAACTCCACATAACATAAGAAAAACGTGAATCCCAGGATCTAGTGCTTGTTGGACAGCAAAGGAATCAGATGCACAGTTCTTTTATAGCTATGCATCCTAACCTATATAAAAACTACTGACAAGATTCAGGACACCAGAAATCCCAAGGCCAAGCATTGTTAATGCCTCTATCATCTCTGAAAATCACCAAATGACTTCCAAGAACAAACCCAAACCCAAATACACCAATGATTACAAGACCAGAAGCTCTATGAGGAAGCAAAAGAGATGATCTCTGTTTTTAAAATGAGCCTAGTGGACGAGTCTACTAACTCAAGAGTTACAACTTTTGTATTTCAAGCTGCTGAATTAAATCAAATTTGATCAATAAAAACATATATTAAACTAAAGCAGATCGTTGCCTGGAAAATGCTGTGCTTACCTCATTGCTCAAATACTGTGATCTTAAATGCAGTTAGAAGTTAAACAGAACACTATTTAGGTGCTTTTAAACTGAGAAGTGTGAATGCCTTTCAAACTCCTTGATAGACAAAGGATACTCTGACAGTGAATCTGGGGTTCATATTACAGTCTCCAAAGTTAGAACTCCATGTATTTTGGCATGAGGCCTCTATATACACAATCCTCTTTACGGTCTTTTAGTGTTGGAGATAAACTAACTGGGTTTGCTATCAACAGTAAATGCCTAACTTGACTTCAAATACAGCTGAACAGAATAAAAATTAAACAATTGAAAGAGTAATTACACAACACTTTATCCAGTATTTTTGTTTGGTTGGATTTTTTTTTTGCTTGCTGACAGATTCACTTCCACAAAGTTATTTTTTAAAAGCAAAGAGTAGCTGCTCCTCAGCTCCTTACTGACCTTGTTAAAAAGAAAAGCTCTTCCCGTGGCCCCTGTGAAGCGAGTGGAGATGAGCTCAGAGCGATTGGTCAGGATAGTGTCACAGTTTGCACAGGAGAACAGGCGAGTGCCACCAATATGATCCAGGAAAATTCTTCCCATTTTTAGAACTTATGTTAAGTTTATACTCAAGATCTGAAAGCAAGAAAGAAAGATCATGTAAATAGGAAAAAAAAGTATTGCAGAAAACAGAAAATCAAACAAAAATCCCCCCACCAAACCAAACACCCCATGTGGCAGAATGTCTTGCAAACCAAATCAGATCATGATTGCAGGGGTTCTTTCTGTCACAGATGAATTACTGAAGTTATAGACTGCATTGATCCTTCCTCATCAGGATAAGTTCCTTACCAAAGCGCCCATCTCACCAGTAAGACTGACACATCTAAATACAAATTAATTACATGAAGTGAACAACACATGAATTGAAACTTTTAATATATAGTTCAGATGCTTGCAGACCAGTGCTGGAGTTCTTAAACTCAAAATCTTCCACTCCTTCCCATCTTCTTTTCCTCTTTAATACAATTCCATTCCAGTATAATCCTAGCAACTCACCCATCTTTAGTCAGCACTGGGAAATGAAGCACTGAAAAGTACATTGAGTCATCAAGACAATTATAGTTTAATTTTCCCAAGTCACCCCTCCTCCCCCTTTTTAGAATATCTATTTATTTTGTCACTTCCCTTCAGCTTTGCACAATATATGACATGCAACCACACACCACCACCATTTAGGATGCTGTATTCTAGTATAGGAGACTGGGGTACTCTATTTGACTTGACAGTTATTGGTTTGGATGCTATTTGACAGAATAAACAATCCCCCCGGCCCTTAGACTAGACAGTTTTACAAACAAATGTTTAAAGCTGTCTAATAAAAGTACAAAATACTCTGTCTTTTACCCAAAGCATCATCACTGAATGATGAAATATGATGAAAATACTTGAGCAATTCCAATGAGTAGAAAAAGAGAACTTAGGTGCATAGCAGCAGATATGCAGTACCTGGTAAATAACTTTTTTTTTTTATATTAATTAATATAAATTACCACAGACAGTTGAAAACTGAAATGACCAAGGATGAGGTAACATGACAAAGGAACTAAATGATGACATAATTTCCATTTCAGCTGCAGAAATTATATGACTAAACATCCATCGTTAAACACTCTGCTCTGCCCTGGTGAGGTCACAACTGGAATATTGTGTCCAGTTCTGGGCTCTTCAGTTCAATGACCTCAAGGAACTGCTTGATAAAGTCCAGCACAGAGCCAAAAAGATGCTGAAGAGAGCAGAACACCTCCCTCCTGAGGAAAGGGTGAGGGAGTTGGGGTTCTTTAGTTTCGAGAAGAGGAGTTTGAGGGGTGTCCTCATTCGTGTTTATAATAAAGATGTGAAGGGCAGTGTCAGGAGGACAGAGCCAGGCTCTGCTCAGTGATGTCCAGTGACAGGACAAGGGGCAATGGGTGTAAGCTGGAGCAGAGGAGGTTTCATGTGAACACAAGGAAAAACTTTTTCACTGTGAGGGTGCCAGAACCCTGGAACAGGCTGCTCAGAGAGGTTGTGGAGTCTCCTTCTCTGGAGACATTCAAAACCCACCTGGATGCATTCCTGTGTTACCTGCCCTCCCTGATCCTGCTCTGGCAGGGCGCTGGATTGGATGATCTTTCAAGGTCCCTTACAACCACTAAGGATCTGTTATTCTGCGATTCTTTGAAGCTAAATATACCTCCATTAATACTTCAGATGTGGAATTAGAAAAGAATGTTGTCTCTGCTTTTGTCATGCACAGTAACGTAGAGCAAATCTGACACACTGCAAATATTAAAGCTGTGTGGGTTTTATTTTTCATAGCAGGAGACAGCGTGATATTCAGAGAGAAATTAATCAAATTTTGTCCTCATCAAGTTGAATATTCTATGACAAATGCCTTTAAGATGCACAAATACCTAAATTAAACTCAAGTTTCAGAGGATTAGTTTCTTAAAGCTCATTCTGACATGCACAAAGCAAATGGACTAAAACATGCACCTGCACACGCATTTTAAACACCATTTTTACGTCTAAAAACCCCAAGTCAATGACATGATTTTTTTTCTTATTTCACACTTGTCTTTATGCAATGTGTGCCAGTAAAAGGGGTTCCTAGCATTGAACTGAGTGATCTTAGCACAAGTTCCTTACAATCAGACTTTTCAAATCACTAGTCATCTTCTACACCCCATCTGCTTCAATTTTTATGTATCACACCAATCTAGTAACCTCCCCCTTTAAAGGTAATATAAAAGTAATTTCTCTTCTTAAAAGGATAAACAGATCTTGAGTTTGACAGTATTTCAAATTGGGTTCAGCTGAGTGTAGGGATGTGAGTCCATTCAAAAATGCAGGAAGTGTTCTCCTTCAGTTTCTCTAAGCATAATACACCTTTTTGATATGCCTTTATCTTTCCTAGCAAGTAAGAGCAAATGAAAACAAAATGTCCGTAGTGCCAATGTCAAGGAAATAGAGCAGACAGCAAGTATCAATAAACAAGTATCAAGGTCTCCAATCAGAAGAGACAAATACAGGCAATAAAAGTAATTGTAACAGATAGGCCCTAAGACACTCAGCCCAAGCTCCATGTGCCATCCTTACTGATTGTGGGTAACAGAATAACCAATCTCAAGTTATTTTAACTGTGGACACAACATCCAAAGGGGTAATTCTTTCAGGGTAAATGCAATGCTCATCCTGTCAGCATTTTTAGAAGCTAACATCAAACAAATCCAAAACCATTCCTCTATTAGCGAGAGCAACGCAAACACTAAATGACACAAACAGGTCCAGACAAAGCTTGCAAAACACATCATGTGGAAAAATATGCAGCTCAACACTTAAAACCCAAACATCTGAAAACAGAAATCATGTTACTGCATCTGGGAGAGCAGGAATCCAGAGTCACTAAAAGCAAACTTGAAGTACTTCTGAAGAAAGCGCCAAGTATAATGCTTACAAGCAGGTTAGAAGTCAAAATGACATACAAAGATATTACTTCTGGACATAGCATTATGCATGCACTTAAGTGCTGAGTTCTGAAAGCAATGAACACTAAAAGAAATGCAGAAATAAAGATGTTCAAGGACTTAAGGCTGAAAAACCTGCCAAGTAATCAAAGAACAGTTTGGACTGGAAGAGACCTTTAGGGCCACCTAGTTTGAACTCATTCCACTAGACCAGGTTGCTCAAGGCCTCATCCAACATGGCCTTGAATACCTCCAGGGAAGGAGCATCCACAGCTTCTCTGGGCAATCTGTTCCAGTGTCTCACCACCCTCACTGTAAAGAATTTTATAATAATAAAAGGCCTAAAATCTTTATATCACCTGTGGTAAAGGCTGTGAGAGTTGGGACTGTTCCGCCTGGTGAAGAGAAGGCTCTGCAGAGACCTTACAGCAGCCTTCCAATACCTGAAAGAGCTAAGAAAGCTGGGAAGGGACTTTTTACAAGGGCTTGCAGTGACAGGATGAGAGAGAATGGATTGAAGCTTGAGGAGAGAAGACTTAGACTGGAGACTAGGAAGAAATTCTTGGCTATGAGGTTGTTGAGACACTGGAACAGGTTGCCCAGGGAGGTCATAGATGTCCCCTCCCTGGAGGTGTTCAAGGCCAGGTTGGATGAGGCCTTGAACAACCTTGCCTAGTGAGATGTGTCCCTGACCACAGCAGAGGGGTTGAAACTAGATGATCTTTAAGGCCCCTTCCAACCTAAAGCATTCTTTGAATCTATGAATGTTCTTCAGAATACAATACATAAGAAAACATGTATTCTTGAAATAAGCACTTCAGAAGTAAAAATACACATTTTTAAATTTAGAAAATTAAGTTCTACAAGCAGCATCAGAACAGTCAAAACTCATTAGGCTTTTGGTTTGTTTGGGGTTTTTAAAAGAAACTGGTAAATAATGCAATCCTACTAGAATGTGTAAAGTGTATGACAACCTTTACACTTAACTATAACAGAGAGCAGCCTACAACTATCATTAGCTCTTCTTTTTGACCACAATAGCATTTCAATGAACCCATGAGGGTCCTGCTAAAATGTTCTAAGACTAGCCACCTCATGGAGCTAAAAAAGTAGGGAAAAAGTTAGTTTTTCTCTAAGCTAAAAAGCAGAATATTCTCTTGTAAGACCAGATTAGAAAGTATCTGCTGTGGATAAAGACTGTTCTCTCTTTATGTAATGATCCTGTAAGGTATATTCATAGTACACTGGGCAAAACAAACAGCACAACAAAAGAAAGGAAATAATTTTCCACTGCTCTCAGACTCCTGTCCCTCACATACTGAAATGGTGTGTACAAAGTCACACAAGATAACCGTGTCAGGGTTTTTTTTCCTATAGTTGTCACTTCCCATGTTAAATGTGTGGGTGTGTATTTATGTTCACACATACATAAATGATCTGAAAAAAGTCACTTACAGGAAGCTTCTATAGGCAGTAGGAGGGTTCTCTTAAGAGAAGCCTAAGAATTGTGAAGCATGACAGCATTCCTAAAGCTGAAGATCCCCCAGTTACAGAGAAAAAAAAATGGAAAAAGTGCACTTTCCCATTCATACACCTTTCACACTGAAAACCAGTGAAAATAACTTCTACTGGTGTAGAGAGACAGTCAAGTTCTCGATTGGTAGTCACAAGCCCAGAAAGTGACACTACTGTATCACCCAATTCCATCACACCACTAGCAGAATTTTCAGGAGCAATGGACGGGAATTATGGTTGTTCACAAAACCAAACCCTGAGGAATGAACAGAGATCTTTCTGGCCCATCATTTCGTCTTTAAAGTGAGCTAAGCATTCTCTGTTGGGTATGTGTCACTTATGAAGTCCCAGTGATCCTGGCCTCATGCAAATTATCCAGCATGAACCCTAATATTGAATTAATGGCTCCAACATTAAGGCAGCACTTACTTTCACTAATGGTATATATTAAGTATCTACTCCTTGCCAAGTCTACACAGTTCAGAGAGACAAGAACTCAGATGATGCCACTGCATCGTAAGTCAGCACCCAGACCATCACTATCAACCTGCATGCTTGAAAGTACCCTTAGCAGAGCAATCAACACTAACTCACATTACCTAGCTGATAAGGTTTGCTGACAGAGCCTAAGTCTGACAACTCAACCTCTGACACAATCCCTTAGTCCTGCTGGGAAACACTTCCTGCCTCCACACTTCTTCCAGGGGGTGTGTGGACAGACAGGAAACACAAGCACTGTGGCTATGTGTTGTAACATGCATTGCTAGAGCAGAGTGTTCCCAAACTTCCACCTGTCTTTCAGTGTTGATTTTGGCAACACCGAGCAACAGCTGTCCCAAGGGTTGATATTCGACAGCTTAAATGTGACCACTGTCTGCACACAGACCTGAGGCAATACTTGGTTGGTATTTGTACTATCTCATCTGCCTATCTTCACAAGCAGTGAAGAAGAAAAAAGGAACGCAAATAATTATTTATTAACATTTTAAAAACTAACAGTCAGTGTTTTCTCATCCCAGAGTGCATCTCTTGAAGATACAGGACTGTCAACGTTCAGGAGGGCCAGCAGGCACTTCCTACATACACAATGGACTGTGGATATTTCAGGAGCCTCAGTGTTGCTTCAGCACCATCTACTGCATCTCAGATCTACAACAGAAAACAGCTGCTAGTTAAAGGATTTTTAAAATACCCCCAACCCATGACAGCCTCTCTGTCACCATTACATCAACTAAAACCAGTTTTCTTTTGTATGGTCAGCCAACAAGCACTCTCTCCCCCTCAAAAAAGGGGCTGTACACTCCCCTAGGCATAGTAAACATTCTCAGTATGTACTTACTCTGGAACGAGGCTCAAACTTCATCTTCACATCTCTGAAACCAGGCTTCAGTTACCTTATTCTTATCTCAAAGAGAGACAAAAGGTGAAAAAGGATACTTAGCACAGCTACACAAAAACACACATTTAAAAAAAAAATAAAAAATCACCGAGTAATCAAAAACAACCCCAAAACTCAGTCCTTACCTTCCAAGGTTTCTGCTGCTCACAAGCAGAGGTGCATCTGAAAATACACACGGAGTCAGTCTCTAAGGAGGACTGAGATTCGGTGTGTGCCACCGACTCCTGGAGCTGTTGAAGCAGATAGGGCCCAGCCTCTGGACTCTGCAGAATTCCTTATCAAAAAGCACCACATGTAGCCAAATGTGAAGTAAGGCAACTGGAACAGGCTGCTGTACTCATTAGAACCATCCAGCTACTGTGGTAAACCACACAGGGAATTCAGACCACTCAGATGACTGAAGAAGCTCTGGCAAAGTCACCAAAGCAGTGCTCAGACACAGCGCAGGGCATTCAGCTCAGACAGGCTGCCTTGATGCAACCTGCTGCAGCTGAATTTTATAATGAAAACGAGCTGGTTTACTAGGCAAGGGGAAAGCTTTGCCTTGGGATACTGTCATGTAAACGTTGTAATGCAGCAGCACATTGGTGTATGCCAACACTAATCCAAGGTAGCTTGTTCCAAGGTTACGGACAGCAGGACTTGGTTTTAATATAGCCCACAGATCTCATCATCTCCCACACAGTAACTTACACCCTCACAGTGCTCTTTTTATGTTATCTAGAAAGTATTAGTTTACAAATGGTCTCAGACTCGTATTAATTGTCTTTCTCACTTCTACACAGAGTCCAAAAGCAGCAGCTACTCTTGTTTCCATGTTTTTTCCCCCTTCTTTCCCATTACCCCCTTCCATTTTCCTCCCAATTCCTCAAGTGTTTTTAAAGAAAGTCATATTTCTCTGAGTTTGCAATAGATTTATTCTTTTACTAATTAAGCAAATAAGACAGCTTTTGCCTGTTAATACAGTCTATAACCTTTAAAAAGGCAAGCTAATTCAGATTTTCTTTCCTTGATTTCATTGAATTGTTGAGGTTGGAAAAAGACCCTTGAGATCACCAAGTCCAACCATCAACCCTACTCTATCAAGTTCACCACTAAACCATATCGCTAAGCACCACATCTAAACAACCTTTAAACACATCCAGTGATAGTGACTCAGCTACCTCCCTGAGCAGCCTCTTCCAATGCTTGGCTGCTCTTTCAGTGAAAGAATTATTCCTAATGCCTAGCCTAAACCTACCCTGGTGCAGCTTAAGGCCATTCCCTCTTGTTCTGTCACCAATTACCTGCAAGATGAGACCAGCACCTAATTCTATACTGTCCATTCAGGTAGTTGTAGAGAGCGATAAGGTCTCCTCTCAGCCTCCTCTTCCTCAAACTAAACAGCCCCAGTTCCTTCAGCTGCTCTTCATCAGATGTCACCAACTTGGCTGCTCTTCTTTCCACCCTCTCCAGCACCTCATTCTTGCCCAAAACTGAACCCAGTACTCAGGGCATAACTCGAGTACATGGGGACAACCACTTCCCTGCTCCTGCTGGTCTCGCTATTCTGGATACAATCCAGGATGTCACTGGATATCTTTGCCACCTGGGCACACTGTTGGCTCATATACAGCTTCTTATCAATTAGAACCCCCAGGTTCCTTTCTGCCAGCCAACTTTGCAGCCACACTTCCTCAAGCCTGTAGTGTTGCGTGGGGTTGTTTAGTGCTGAACTACTATAAATCTTCACCCAAGGTCACCACTGGTTTCATGAGTCATTTAAAAAAAAAAAAAAGAATAAAGTTGAATGAAATGATGAAAAGACAACAATCACCCATGCAAACTGCATGCACCTGGCAGAAAGGGCGCTAATATGCCTAGTTTAGCTAGGCTAATATGATTAGATTAACTAAAGAATTCCTAAATGCATACAAAAAGCTCCAAAATTAAAAGAGAGCTTTGCTACCAAACATCCACAGTGTACAGGCATTTCCTCTACATATTTAACAAAGTACTTTTAATTTACATCTTGCTTAAGGGAATGATGTAGTTCAGCAAGAGCTGAGCAAGTCAAGATTTCACAATAGGTCAAATGATAGTAAATAAACGTGAATCAACAATCCAACCTGGGCAACATTACTTCAAGCCTGTGAAGACTACCATCAGAGGGAATGCTAAATATATATATATATATATATATACATTTGTTTGCATGTAGACAATTCTCAGTTTGTCAGATGGCAAGTAACAATCTTGTCTGGTTTTGTCATCTTCTCTAGTGGGCTTTGAGATGCCATTTCTTTTGACTTCACGTGCTTGGCAGCCCCATCTGAAACTTACTCATCGTTATTATTAAAATCTCCATATAAACAATTAGATCTGCATGTTGTAAGTTATATAATTCTGCAACTACAGAAGTGAAAGTAGCAGGTGACAAAAGTCTTCAAATAATATTTCCAGAGGCTAACATTAGAAAAAGATGGCAATGTTTAAAAATAGACAGTTTGGTTTGTCACAACCATTCTTTGAATTCAGTGATCCAGAATAAGTCTGTACACAATAAGTCTGTACACAACTGTTAGACCACATCTCTGAGCACCTCACCCAAATATCTTTCAAACACCTCCAGGAATGGCAACTCCACCATTAACACAGGCAGCCTATTCCCGTGTCTGATGAACCTTTCAATGAAAATTTTTTTCTTAATATTCAATGTAAACTTCCTCTGGTGCTACTTGAAGCCATTTCCTCTTCTATCACTTGTCAACTGAGAGACCAACATCCACCTCATTACAACCTCCTATCAGTAGAGAGCAGTGAGGTCTTCCCTCAGCCTCCTCTTCTCCAGGCTGAACAATCCCCAGCTCCCTCAGCTGCTCCTCATAGGACTTGTCTTCAAATCCTGTCATCAGTCATAAACATTAGTTATGCTAATGGTTAATCTATTGCCATTAGCAGTTAACACCTACCACTTCCACCAGATCCATATAACTTTTTTGTCTTTCACAGATTGGGTATTTGCTCTTTTGTATTTCTGCTAAAGGAGACTCAGGTCGGATATTTTGAAGTTTCTTCACAAAAAGGGTTCTCAGGCATTAGAACAAGCTGCCCAGGGAGGTGATGGTGTCACCATCCCTGAAGGTATTTTCAAAGACAGGTGGATATGGTGCTGAGGGACATGGTTTACTGATAACGGCTTAGTATTAGCAGTGGGATTGTGAGCTCTAGGCAAGCATTTGAACTTGATGATCTCGAAGGTCTCTTCCAACTTCAACAGTTCCACAGTTTCTGCAATCTAAGTTTAAAACATCTCTATTGTTTAAGAAAATTAATGAAAAATAATTTATTAAATTACATCACTCTACCAGACCGAACCACAACCTTTAATTCTTAAACAAACATAAAGGATTAATCTAATCTGTATTTCCTTGCAGAGTACAGTGGAGGTGTGTATACAGAGTACCAAAGTGAACAGACTGATGCCAGGCTTTGTATTCCTTTTCTGCTTTGACTAGAGCCTTTCTAGAGTGAAAAAGCACTTGCCAAATATTTCGGCTCCCTGGGAATCCACACTTTCACGGGCAAAATCCAGTCTATAAGCTGACAGGCGAAGCTGGCTCACTGCTGGCGCAGCCGCGGGCACCTCCGTGAGCAAACAGCTACCGCTGGATTCGTGACAGCCGCCTTCTCCCCAGTCCCCTGCCAGGCAGAGCCGCGGGGGCTGCTCCGGCGATGCGCGGGTCCCCACGGCGCAGGGCGCACACAGCAGCTCAACAGCAGGAAGGGAGGGGAGGGAGAGGTCAGGCCCTGCAGCAGCGCGGCCAGCCAAGCCCCGACACAACTGCCAGGGAAGGGCTTGACCCGTGCTCTACGAGCGGCAGCACCGACACTGGCACTGGCCTAACCCCCACCCCGCGTAACCCTCCACGGTGCACTGCGCCCTTGAGAGCCCCCCGGCCCCGCAGAGGCGACGTGAAGCGCCGAGCAGCGACCGCTGCCACCGGCTAGAGCCCGCGAGGGTCATGCTGAGGTGCGAGAAGGTGGCGGTACCCAACCCCAGGCCGCCGCAGCTCCACACAAAGCGCGGCGCGGGGGCGGGACCCAGCTGAGCGCCGTCACGGGGGCGCGCGCAGCCAACCGCCGCCGGCTCGGCCCCCGGCGCCGCCG
>VWZE01017651.1:175278-198110 GCA_013396675.1 Eubucco bourcierii
AGCGCAGGCAACTTGACAACAAACAGGAGGAAACAGCTGATGGGAGGCCCCGCCGCCGCCGTCAGGGACGCCTAGGCCGACCACCAACTCCCGCCCCAGGCGGTCGCCGCTACCTCCACTACCCCTTCACCTCCCATCCTCCGTATGGCCGTACGGTGAAGGGGAAAGGAGGCGGCAAAGGGGCTTCGTCGCCCTATCCCGGGCCGCACAAAGAAACGAGCCTGAAAAGTTGCTACTGCCCCGCCGGGGAAGAGGGCCGGCGGCGGCGGTACGAAGCCAGAGGAGGAAGTTGTGGCCGCAGCGGGGAGGGGGTGTTCGGTGCCGGCCCCGGGTGGAGGGCCGGACAGGAAGACTAGGCGGTGCTGGGAGACGCTGACGGAGACGAGGATGTGGTGGGGGAAGGCCAGCGCTTTGTCGCGGCGCCGGGCCGCAGCGGGACAAGCAGGGCCGCTGCTGAACCTCCCCGTCCGCCGGACTGGAGGGGCTCGCTCGGGGCCTCACCGTGGCCCGAATGACACACTGCTGCGGCCTGAAGCGGCGGCCGCCACCTCCCGCCCCAACCACAGGCGACTCTCCCCAGCCTCCCTGGGCACTGCGCGGCGCTGCCCCCAACCCGGTTACCTGGCGCAGAGAAGCGGCGGCAGCGGCGGCGACAGCTCTGTACCCGGTCTCTTCCCCCCACCCTCCACAGCCCCTACGCTCACGGCTCGGCGGCAGCGGCTCCGCCTCCTCTCCGCCCCGCCCCCCGCCCGACAATCAGCGCCGCCGAGGCTCCGCCCCCCGCACGCGGCCCCGCCCCCGGCCGTCAGTCAGCGCTGGTGAGGTTCCGCCCCGCAGCCTCACGGCTGTGATCCCGCTGCTTGGCGGCAGCTGCCGGCAAATCACCGGCGGGGCACGGAACCACAGCGTGTGGTGAAGGGTTGGAAGGGGCCTCTGGAGATCGTCTAGTCCAATTCCCCTGCCAAGGCAGAGTCACGTAGAATAAACCAGCCAGGCGGGTTTGGAATTACTCCAGAAAAGGAGACCACATATCTTCTCTGGGTAGCCTGCTCCAGGGTTCTGCCACCCTCAACGTGAAGAAATTTTTCCTTTGTTTACATAGAACCTTCTGTGTTTCAGTTTGTGTGTGCTGCCCCTTGTCCTGTTGACCTGAGGAATGAATCCCAAAACTCGTAGAGAGTTATGAAGTAGATAGGTTTAATACAGCACTGGGTACAGGGGGGATGGCTCCACCAACCCTGCACACCCTACACTGGCATGAGCCATGATTTATGCTACAAAAGCACATGTATTCATGGTAAGAGGTATGGTTATTAGAATAGGTCTGATTATTAGAATTACTCCTTGGAGCTCAGTAACATGGATGTCCTCCCATTCTCCACCTCAGTTCCACCCTCTCAGTGGACTTCTGGTGGTCGTCTGGGATGAAGGCCAGCAGTCCTCCTCAAAGTGTATTTTTCACCTTTGTGAAGGCCAGCAGTCTTCCTCACTTTCCACCTTCGATCAAATTTTGCAGCTGGCTTCCCTTAATTGCTTCATTAATTTGTAGATGGGATGTTTCAGGGCCTCACTTATCTCTATCCTCCTTTCTTTAGCCAAAAAAAATGCAAACCTGGGCTTTTCAAGGTTACATGTTACAAATCTCCAACTAATTGCTGTAACACTTCTGCAACGCTTGGTATCTGTGGCTACATGTGCTTCTGGTCTGTGAGGCCCTGTGAAGAGCCTTTCACCCATATTTTCTGATTTTATGCTTTTCCTTCATCACTGTCACTGGCCACTCCTGAGAAGAGTCTTGCTCCATCCTTCTGATGCTTACCCTTTAGATTTTTATAAAAGTAAGATGACCTCTCAGACTGCTCTCCTCCAGGCTAAACAGCCCAGCTCTCAGCCCAGTAGATGTTCCAGTCCCCCCACCATTTTAGTGGCTTTCCACTGGACTCTCTACAGTAGTTCCTTGTCCCTCATAAACTGAGGAGCCCAGACACAATACTCCAAATGTGGTCTCACTAGGGCAGAGGAGTCGAAGGACCTCCCTTGACCTGCTGGACACACTCTTCTTAATACACCTCATGAAGCCATTGGCCTTCTGGCCACAAGGGCACATTGCTGGCTCATGGTCAGTAAGGAGCCAGGGCCGGGCAACACCACTTAGCCCTTGTCCACTTGCCAAGTCCCCTCAGTCAGGTGCCTGCCAGCTGCCAGCCCGAGCTTAGTGTCCTCTGCTCCCACATCTGCCTCAGCAGCCCTGTCAAGAAGCCCTTTCAGAGGCACCCACCTCTTGCTGTGGGGGCCAAAAGGCAGAGCTGTTCCAGGCTTGCTGGCCAAGCCTCCCTGTACCCTGAGGAAATGATGCTGTAGGCCAAGCCATGAAGAAGAAGAGGCGCATTTCTGTGCCTGATCTCTTCCCCAGGCCCCTGCATGCCCAGAGTCTTGGCCTCCCACAGGTCCTGTGAAGGTTTGAGGTGGGGAAAGGCTCTGGCATGACTGTTGGCCACATCTCCACCACAGCGAAGCTGTGACTTATTCTGCTGGCAGTGTTCCAGGCCACTGAAGCTGAAATCTATGCATGACACCTTAAATACCATCCATGATGGAGATGAAAGATCAGAGGAGAAAGAGGCAAAGTGTTTGTGGCTCTTCTTGACCATTGGTTGCAAGGGTTACGAAGTCCCTGCCGGTTTTAATGGCTCACTGCTTGCACAGAAATTGCATCCTTGGCACATAAATAATGGTGTTGGACAACGTACCAAAAAAAAAAATTAAAATTAAAATTTAAAAAAAAGTAGTTCTGAACTGTTTTTTATGAAAAAGACGTGAAATGAGATTTTACTTTCTGTGGGGCAAACCAGACCATTTTTAGGATTTGTGTTGTAATAATATCACACCTATCTCAAAGAAAACGTATTTTCCATGGATTTCTGGATCTGTCCTTGTGATAGCACCAGAGGAGCTACAGGAATTGGAGGAAGGAATGCCTCAGCAGGACTCTTCTGGCATTTCATATCAAAGACAAAGAGGTATCTCTGTCAGCATATGGCAGGCAGCACACACCTATATGCCCAGATGCCCTTCAGTTTGTGTCTTATTGTATGGATTCTTTCTTTTACTGTTAGAAATAGCTAGGTAAAGGGGTGCATGAGGGTATATGAGGGCATGAGGGTACATGAGGGTAGACAGTCAGTGATGGGTCAACTTAGATGTCTTAAGAACTGCCATTTGCTTTGGCTAGATCTAAAAAAGAACAGTCCTGATCCTGAACAGAGCTGAGCCTTGACATTTCTCACTGACCATCATCCTCTCTTTAAATTGTGCAAAGGAAGTAAAATGTGTCAGAGCAATCTGCCAGACACCAATCATCTCTTAGTTAATGTCATGGGAATAACAGAAGCACTAAGAATATAAGAAAGAAGCCATAAAGGCTGTGCCTGGGGTCTTCTTTACCACCACTAAATGGAAGAAATATCTGGTCTAGCACGCCCTTTTTGCTAACAGATTGACACAATCTGTTGTTGTGCCATGCTGAGTAACTGTAAGCAGTGTCCCCAGTGGATCTGCTCAGCCCCCTGACGGGAGCTATATGAAGGTCCATGTCTTAATCATCTTTGCAAAGCTCCCACAGAGATCACAGTAAACAAATCTGAAAGGAGGAGAAAGAGAGGCAAAGCAATGGCGTTTCAGTCAGCCTCAGTGACTGGCTCTTGTCCAGGGACCTGCTTAGCTCTGCCACTGAGGCATCCATCCATCCATCCATCCATCCCTGAGCAAGTGAGTTCTTTTTGCCTCCTTTTCCCTCTGTAAAGTGAGAAGAGCAATGCTATCTAACTGACTGGGGGTTTGCATCTTTGCTTGAGTACTGTCCTCCAGCTTGGGCACATGGAAGGGACAGTGTTGCAATCATCATCATATTATTATTATTACCATGAAAATAAAGCAAAGCCCAATTATTTGAATAGTATTAAATGCTCAGTAATAGGAAGGGTAGCTGTACCAATCAGAAAGAAACCAAATTGACCATGAGAAAAAACAGAGAATGGATTAGCCTGTGCTTGACAGATGGTGCCAGGGCCTGATGTTTTTATTTCCTTTGCAGTAGAGCTTAGAGGAAGGGGGATGGGGGGCGGGAGAGGTAGGGCACATTTATTAGAACTAAGCAGCAGGCTGTAGCAGCTCCACTGAAAAACACCAAAAATACCCAACAAAGCAATTTCCAATTAGTTGGTAAGGGACGTGCTGCGTATCAGCTACAGGGTAAAAAACAGGAACAGTAATATGTACACACGGCACTTTTAATTTTCAGAGCAGCCTGAAAACATTAATTAATCCTCCTCTGGCAGAGTGAAATTCAGTGCAGTCAGCAGTTTGTTCCTTTATTTCTTTTGCCAGGATTTGGGAAGACTCTGGGCATTTTCCACAACTGATTGATATCACAATAGCTCCAATGACTCTGGAGGAGCCAGTCTTCTGTGCAGCACTACAGAGCACTAAAGGCTGCCTTAGATCTGGAACTTAATGAACCAGGGAGAGGGGAAATGTACCCAACAGCCTTATTAAGGCCCACCTTTAACATTTGCCCCATCTAAATCCATTTTCCACTGCTGTAAGCACCACTACAGGAAGCATTTCAGAGAAGATAAAGTGACTGAGGAATTAATCACAATCTGAGGAAGAATTGTGCAGCAAAATTCAGACACCAATATAGTGATGTAATTAAAACCTCTGACAAATCTAAAGCGGGCTTCAGCACGACCTGGGTATGCACCATTGAATTAGTGTCAGTGACTGAGGGCTGCTTGTGCAGATCTTTAAAGACAAAATGTTTTATGTTTGTGGGTTTTACCTTTGCTCAGTCTCCAGAACCACTATTAATTTTCGAGTTTGCTTGTGGATTCCTGTGTGGCAAAGCTGAGCCTACCAAACCAGGCATGCCCGAGATGGAATAATGATGCAGTGGGATTTTCCATTGCTGTTTCTCCCATGCCCAGGATTTCTGGTAGCAGGGGGCAGGCAGCTGAAATACAGAACTGAACTTGCGGGCTGTGATCTCTCCAAGAGGCAGCTTGACTTCTAGAAGCCCCATCTATCCCTTCCCAGATTTGCCTCACATCAAAAGCTGGGGTCATCCTACTAGCTGCTCTTGTTATTTGACAGCAGCTACAGATAGCCTTTGTTTTATTTTCAGTGGAGATGGTGTTGCCTGCAGCTTCGTTATCATAAAGTGAGCCTACTGACACATACGCAGATTTAATTACCTTCCTTTTTCCTTCACAGGCTGATACCTATTGCTTTTGGCTTAACTGAAAGCTGACGTGGGCATAAGTACCACTCACAGATGCTTTTTCAGATGTCTGTGTCTTGCCAGGGTAAATTGTTTATGCAGTTAATCTCAACGTCAGAAGATGAAGATCAGTGCTAAGGAAGTCTTTCTATGCCCTCTCCGTAACAGCAGATCTGGTCTAATTACCCTGGCACCCCACTTCGGAGCTGATGGCCAGAGTTGAAAAGGTGTTTAAGTGTAAAACCTCAAAGCACCTAGGAACTATGTCAGAGAAAGAACTTACTGTCCAAAGAGAGACTCAGAATTTACATGCCATTATTAAGCTGTCAGAAACGGAGACAGTAAGCAGGCCTGATGCCAGGGAATGCACAAATCTCTCCTGCAGGAATGAAGAGTCATGGTTGTGAGCACTGTGGTTCAGGGAGGCTGGCAGAGGGACACAAATCACCTCGAACCCAGGCACTGTTGCAGTGAGCTGGACTCATCCATTCCCCAGCAAAGAAGGTAAGGTTGCTAAGCAGGATGGGTGGTGATGCATACATATCCAAGATTGTACAGGGATCTTGAAGATTTTTTGCATTGCTGGGCCTTGCCTTTTTGTTTTCATTCTTGCACAGTAGAGGATGATTACTGAAATAAGAGAGTGTTCAGGTTGTGGTCTGCTGCAAAGGGTCAGGCTGCTTAGATCAAGCTGCTTGTTAACCCTTCTGTATGCAGGCTCCCCTAATAGCCCCCTTAACTTGCCATCCCGTCTTCCTGGAAAATGTTTAGAAACCTCATCTGTGCTCAGAGGAATCATGAGAGGTTTGGAGAACAGGTTACCTGTAGCAGAGCTGTGTGCTTGTTCTTTCCTCTGCTGCTGTCCCACAAATCACAGTGCAATGGCAATGCTCCACAAGAGCAGGTGACTTACCAGTCTTTTGTTTGGGAGAGATGTTATCAGGTGTCCAACACAGGGATGATAGCCACTTCCTCCACACAAAGTCTTGCTTTGATGCACATGTATCTGAGTGGAGAGAAGATGCAATGAGGCTGTGCCCCATTGACCTAGTTGAACAGGGCAGGCAGTGATCAGTTTTGGGCCACTCGGTTGAGGATAGACACTAAGTTGCTGGAGTGTGTCCAGAGATGGGCAACAAATCTGGTGAAGGTTCTGGAGAACAGGGCTGGTGAGGAGCAGCTGAGGGAACTGGGGTTGTGTAGTCTGGAGAAAAGGAAGCTGAGGGGAGACCTCATTGTCTCTACAACTCCTTGAAAGGAGGTTGGAGTGAAATGGGGATGGTCTCTCCTCCCTAGTATCAGGTGACAGAACAAGAGGAAATGGCCTGAAATTGTGTCAGGGGAGGTTTATGTTGGAGAGATGAGGAAAAAATTCTTTGCTGCAAGCATGGTCAGAGATTGGAACAGGCTGCTCAGGGAGGTGGTGGAGTCACCCTGGAGGTGTTCAAGAAACACCTGTTTGTGTGGCACTTTGGGACATGGTTTCATGGCCATGGTGGTGTTAGGTTGATGGTTGGACTCATTGATCTTAGAGGGCTTTTCCAACCAAAACAATTCTGTGATTCGGTGATCCAGCTGCCTTCTCCTTTGTAGTAGGTGATTTCAAGTGAACTTTCATCCTCAACTGAGGAGGTAAAGCTGAAATAATTCCTTTGGCTCAGAGCAACATTGCAACAGCTGTCTACCAGGAGAGGAGATAAACATCTGGGGGGAGAGCAGCTACTGCAATGCACGTGGACTTCATCAAACAGTCTGGGTTGTCCCTATTGTTTGTGAGCACTCGATGAGAACAAAAACAGATTGGGCTAGAAAGGCCCTCACACAGAGCCATTCAGAGCACACAGAGAATAGGATCATTCATTGGCTACACTGGATTACTTTTTTTTTTTTTTTTTTTTTTTAATATATAACCAGAGGAAGCTTGGGAATGTATAGATACACACTCCAGAGGCCTGGATGAATTCCCAAAGTTTTCTTTGTGATTGCACTTATCAAGAGGTGGAACCAGTCCAGTTTGTGATGGCCACCCAGAAGACAAACCATACCCTGGGCTGCATTAGAAGTGTGACCAGCAGGACCAGGGAGGTGATTCTGTGCCTCTATTGCATTGTAGTGACACCCAACCTGGAACACTGCATCCAGCTCCGAGGGTCTCAGCATAAAAGGGACATCAAACTGTTGGAGCAGGTCAAGAGGAGGGTCACAAAGATGATCAGAGGGCTGGAGCACCTCCCCTGTGGAGACAGGCTGAGTTGGGGTTGTTCAGCCTGGAGAACAGAGGCTCTGGGGAGACCGTATAACAGCCTTCTAGTACCTGAAAGGGGCTGTAGGAGAGCTGGGAAGGGACTTTACACAAGGGCTTGTAGTGAAAGGATGAGAGGGAATGGATTGAAGCTTGAAAAGGGCAGATTTAGACTGGAAATTAGGAAGAAATTCTTTACAGTGAGGGTAGTGAGACACTGGAATAGGTCATGGATATTCCCTCCTGGAGGTGTTCAAGGCCAGGGTAGAACCTGGTTTAGTGGGAAGTGTCCCTGCCCATGGCAGAGGGGTTGGAACTAGATGATCTTTAAAGTCCCTTCTAACCCAAACCGTTATGAATCTATGATTGTGACTTCACAGAGAGGAGAGCAAGAAAAAAAAAAAATCTTTGTAGCTTTTTTAGTGTTTTTCATTCACTGTTCCTAGAGCTCTGGGTGGAGTTTCCTAGCTAGAAACAACAGAACACTTCCTTGAAGGCCTAGGAGATGAGACAGTTTTGCTATTGGTCTCTTAACAGTAGAACCCCACCTGCACAGGAGGCACACTTCGGGGATCAGAGGTGAGGCTATTTAAAAGAAAAGAGCAGTAATTTAGATTTACTGCTCTCTTTTGTTCATAGATATCTACTCAAAGACATTCATCAAAGATGCTAAATTCAGAGGAAGCTGAGAACAAAAGGCAAGCAAACCCTGGGGGAAGAAGCAAGTTGGTCACTTAAAAAGGGGAGGGAGGACATCCAAGGGAAGGGAACAGGACATGGAAGCCTACTGGATAAGTAGCTTTATCCATACCACTGGAATGGTTTGGGAAATGCTTGGTTTATGATCTTCTTGACAACATAATAATGGTTGTAATCAAAGACTCCTGCAAAGGCAGAGTGCACATGAGACCGGGAGGAGAGTTCAGCAGATGTATGTTGGTGTTTAAAACTGATCTCCACGATGGTGAAACCTTCAGAAGGCAGATTTCAAGCCTGGTTTCTGCCCAGCAGCCGTGACATGTGGGTGGCACCACCTCCCTTAAGGCACAGTATATTTCAAGAAGTGAAGCTTGTGAGAGAAACCCACACCTGATGAAACACAAAATGCTTTGCTTCCCTTCTGCAGATGCTTTAGACGTCTGTGAGAGGGCTGTTAACTCAGAGACCAGCTGTACAGCTGGGTAAACAATAATGTTTGCCTCTGGCACAAACTAGGTGGGATGCTGCATGGATTGTTCCATGGCATTAATGAGACCACCACATATGTGAGAAAGAATTTTGTTCCTTCCCAGGTACAATAGTAACAAAAAGCTGGAAGCTATCTGCAGAATACATAGGGATGAGACTTTAAAACCTTTGTGTGCATGATACTATGAAAGTAAAAAGTGCTTTGCTAGGCAAGTAAGCAATGCAGTCCTTCCTGAAGAGGTTAAAATTAGGAGTACAAGAGGCTCAAAGCAAAGCATCTAGAGCCCTAGAGGGCAAATGGCAGAGTCAGACCAGGAGTACAAAGCAGAGTCTTTCTTTTTTTGTGCTCTCCAGGCTCCAGTTTGGCTGAGAGCCCATGGAAAGGATCAAGACAGTCTTGAGTCACTCATAAGCCAGTGAAACAGATGAAGACAAGAAGATAAAGGAGAACTACAGGTTGAAACTCAGATGGGCTCAGAAACCAGCATGCACATAGCCAACTTGCTTCCTTTTTCTTGCTTCTCCAGAGCTACACAAGCAGCCTGCTCACATTTGGCACAGATTTGTAGATTGGTTTAGGTTGGAAGGGACCTCGAAGGTCATCTAGTTCAAATCCCCTTGCCATGGGCAGGGACACCTCCCACTAGACCTGGTTGCTCAAGGCCTCAACCAGCCTGGCTTTGAACACCTCCAAAGCGGGGCATCCACAGCCTCCCTGGGCAACCTGTTCCAGTGTCTCACCAGCCTCACTGGAAAGAGTTTCTTCCTAATCTCCAGGCTAAATCTGCCATCCTCAAGCTTCAGTACATTCCCTCTCATCACTACAAGCCCTTTTAAAAAGTCCCTTCCCAGCTTTCTTGTAGGTCCTCTTCACACACTGGAAGGCTGCTCTAAGGTCTCTTCAGAGCCTCCTCCAGGCTCAACAACTCCAACTCTTTCAACCTATCCCCATAGAGGAGGTTCTCCAACCCTCTGATAATCTTTGTGGCCCTCCTCTGGGCCAAACGTGCTTCCTAGATTTACAAGACATGATATAAGGAGGGACATTTGCCTTCACAGATGATTATACATCAATAAGTATATAGCAGGCAGGCAATGGGGCATCAACAGTAACTCAGCAGACAGTTTGGCTGCAGCAAAGACAACCTGATATGGCACCTGGACACCCAACAGAGCACAGGGTGGAAGGTGTGGCAGGTTAAGTCCTGGAAGAGAAAGGCACTAAGGGAAGAGTTGGACACTCCATGTGTTTTGAGGAGGCACAAAGCAGGAACAAAGCAAAAAAAACAGGAATTTGCTGATAAAGCGTGGCAGGGTTATTCCATCACTGCTGCTGTTGCATCATCATTAATCAAGCTTCTAGGCATCTGCAAATGTGGCAGCTTATTATTATTATTATTACAGTGTTTAGACAGGTTTCTAAAAGGCATCATGTAGGTGCCTCACTCACATGTAGGTGCCACACATGCATTTCAGAGAGACTTAAGCAACAGTGGCCTAACTCATAGGCCAGCCCCAGGCAGGAATGTGGGAGGCTAGATGAAGTGCTCATCCATTCCTGAATCTCTAACCAGCAAAAAAAACAAAAACAGGGGTCCTGCTAAAATCCAGACTTGTTAGGCTGAACTAACTAACCAATCTGATGCTCCACCTTAGGTCCTGAAGCAGTGTCTCCATCTCACAGTCAGATTCATGGTCCCTTCCAACTCAATGCTAAGGTCATCTTGCCCAACTACACTGCACTCAGTAGGGACACCTCTAACTACATCAGGCTGCCCAGGACCACATCAAGTCTGCTCTTAAATAGATCTCCTGCTAAAGAAAGGCTGTAGAATACCTGCCAAGGTGTGTTGTGTCCCCTCTTGTTATGTTCAGATACATTAATCATAGAGCAATGAAGACAAGGTAACAGCAATGAGGAGACACCAGCAGAGCAACACAAGGCAGGAATTAACTCTGCAAGGCCTGCAGAGCTGGAAAACAGCATGTTAACAGTCAGCTGGTTAGGCCACACTTTGAGTACTGTGTCCAGTTCTGGCCTCTTAGTTTAAGAAAGATGTCGAGGTGCTCAAACATGTCCAGAGAGGGGCGCTAAGACTGGTGAGGGGGCTGGAGCACAGCCCTACAAAGAGCAGGTGAGGGAGCTGGGGGTGTTTGGCCTGGAGAAGAGGATGCTCAGGGGAGACCTCATTGCTGTCTACAACTATCTGAAAGGAGATTGTAGCCAGGTGGGGTTGGTCTCTTCTCCCAGGCACTCAGTGACAGACCAAGAGGACACTGTGTCAAGCTGTGCCAAGGCAGGTTTAGGCTGGATGTTAGGAAAAAGTTCTTCCCAGCAAGAGTGATTGGCATTGGAATGGACTGCCCTGTGGGCTGGTGGAGTTCCCATCCCTGGAAGAGTTTAAAAGGAGACTGGGTGAGGCACTTAGTGCCATGGTTTAGTTAATTAGTAGGTGTTGGGTGATAGGTTGGACTTGATGGACCTGGAGGTCTTTTCCAACCTGGTTAATTCTATGATCCAGAAGGAGAGCTGGGTGCTGGACTCCTTCAGATGTCACCTTTGCAGGCACATGGCCACAAAAAGCTGTACTCTCATGGGCTGTGCTGGCATGGTCTCTAGTGAGCTCTCAAGGCATCTTCTTTAGGGGCTAGTTAGGAAGGCTAATGCCACAGGTCTGGAAGGGGCCCCGAGAACCTGTGGTCATCTGCATGTCCAAGCATACTCTGTGGTTTAGTAGAGCTTAGGACAGCATCCAGCACATACTTCACACCATATGGATAGATTACAGGAACACCTAGCACATCCTTACATCACCAGCCACCTTCCAACTCCACTGATTAACAGTCAAAAGGTCAGACTCCAGGGTGGTGAATAGGTGGATATAAACAAACCTGTAAAAGGCAACAAAAGGAACCTCTATAAACCCATTCCTATGATGAAGAGAAGAAGCTGCAAATTATGAGTCTCATGAAGCATATATTTACTTACTTTTGCAAGTATGCATAGGCAGCTCTACATCAGTGAATAAGATGTGCCACAGGTAGCTGGACCTCCTAGCAAAGGGTGCTAGACTAAACTGGCTTCTTCCAGTAGCGTAAATGAGGGCAAGCTTAACTACAGAATACTTGCCAGGGAACACCAATGACTTGCTGTTCCTAAAGCGAAGTCAAACCAGAAGCCAAAGGCAACCCCAGCACAAGCAGCACCCTGAGTGATGGGTCCCTCAAGACCTAAACACAGCAAGGAGGGACAGATGCTAGCAGCAGGGTCCATCAGCAGCCCTAGACATGCAATGAACCAGACTCCTGATTCCTACAGGAACAAAAGAAAACAGAAGCAGGACTATAGATAAGCTATAACAGACACCTGAGGGACCCATCCAAGAGAAAAACTATCTACACTGGAAGTCCACAGCCCATGCCAGAGACATGACTACAGACAGACACACTTACCACACAACCCAGGCAATAGTCAAGCTCAGTTCAGAGTTTAAATGGGATTTCTGGGGCCTGTGGGCAGGGAGGCCCCAGGTGAGGATGCTCAGTGCCATTGAGGGCTTTTAGTGTCCTCAGAGCCCTGAATTAAAATGACACCACTAAATCAGGAACTAGATGATTTGAGCAGGTGAATCTGAACTTCTCACAGTACAGCATTTGCATTGGTATTTCCTAATTCTTGTTTATTAAAACTTCAGCTATTCTAATTTAGGATGAGCTTTCTCTGTGGAAATCTACTAACCTCAGTCTGGTAGAATCTCAGGCTCACCTCTGAATAGTTAGCAAGAGCAATATGCCTGATTCCATTCCAGCTCCTTGCAGAGTTTTGCCCAAAACACCATGCCCATGCTTGGCAATTTCTAATTTGTTCTGAGCAGATCCAATTGTAGCTGAGAGCAAACTAAGTCAAGAAGAAGCACATCACAAGGACTGGGATGTTTAAAACCTGGTACTCGATTGACCTTTTTTGTCTCCCCACTGCCAATTCACTAGGAATCTCAGAGTTCATCTGGACTTTTCCTCCCCTGCCAGATGAAACCTGCTAAGCCAAACCTACTGGGGTTGGCGTTTGGCTGTTGGTTTTTTTCCTTGCTACCTTAAGCTGAGAAGCAAACTCAGAACTTCACAGCATGCAGAGTGCCGCTGCTTGTGAGCAAAGGGAATTGGCTTCTTCCAGGTTGTGTAAGTGCTGAGCAAATGTATTTCTGTTTGGAAGACTTCTTGTGTGTAGGTCCCAAAGCAACAGAACAATGCAGCACTCCTTCTCCCAAAATAGCAAGCAAACAAGATAAATCCAGTGATGCTTACACACGAAAGTAGTAGAGTTAGATAACCATAGAATCACAGAATGGTAGGGGTTGAAACCGACCTCTGGAGATGATCATCAAGTCCAAGCCCTTGCCAAAGCAGGATCACCTAGGGCAAGTAACACAGGAATACATCCAGACAGGTCTTGAAAGTCTTTAGAGAGGGAGACTCCACAACCTTAAAGGTCTTTCCGAACTGTAACGATTTGATGATTCTATGGAAAAAAGAAAAAGAAAACAAAACTAAACAAAATAGGAGCTGTTGGAACAAATGGAACAGTCCAGAATTAGGGGCAGAAAAGCAAAACGATAGAGCCAAGAGATGGATTAAAAATAAATAGGTCAAAATCTATCCCAAACACCAGGAGAAGCTCTCCCTGGTAAATCCACTTTAGTGTCTGATAACTAATTGAAAGCAGAGTTGAACCATGTGTCAAGCAGGTGAGTTTTCTGTGCTAGCTCATTATCCCCACTCTCTGGTTTCTGATGGCCCTTGATAGTGTCTAAAGCATTCTGCCTGCATCCCTACCTTCTAGGACAACGATGCATGCATAAGGCCTGTTAAATTACTGTGCAGCTGTCCAGGGCATCCCACATAGCTACACTTATGCTATCTCACGGGTACCAATAGTTGTCATTAGCTGCTGAATAATGAATGTGGTGGGGCTGGGTCGGGGGCTGAGGTGGAGGTTTGTGTGCAGTGACTCAGTGCCTGCACCCCTGAGCAAAATGTCAGCAAACACAACTGGGACTGAACAAGAGATGGTTGCTAAATGATCCATTTAGATTAACCAAGACTTCATGATTTGTGGGGTTTGGTTCTGGGTAACCTGGGAGGTTTGCTCTTGTGTGGAGTAGCTCTATCCCTATTGACTCATCACACTTGAGGGCAAACGATCAGTAGCCCTTGGTTTAGCTATTAAATTACTGCTAATTTAGGTAAGCTTGTTTATTTTATCTGTTCTTCAGTTCTTTGGCCCACACCCACGATCTGATCTTTTATTTGCATGTAGGCAGTGGCAAGCTCTAACTCTGAGTTAGCTGTTGAGCACAGAGATCAAGGTAATGCTGCAACAAAGCTGAGAAACATAAATGCGATTGAAGCCTGGAGAAATTTGTCTTGATATCTAAGCAAACAGGGAACTGAAATAATTGTGTACGTAAACCATGTGAAAATTGCCTGGGAAGCTATATCAAGGCAGGAGACAACCTTGTAAAATAGGCCTTCTATGCAAGTGGAGTTCCCCAGGGCTCAGTGCTGGGGCCAGTCCTGTTTAACATCTTTATCACTGATTTAGATGAGGGGATTGAGTGCAGCCTGAGGAATTTTCAAGAAGACATGAAAGTAAGTGGGACTGTTGATCTTCTTGAGGATAGGAAGGCTCTACAGAGAGCTCTGGATAGGCTGGACCAATAGGCTAAGGTTAATTGCATAAGGTTTAATAAGGTCAAGTGCTGGATCCTGCATTTGGGTCACAACAACCCCATGAACACACCAGGCTTGGGGCAGAGTGGATGGAAAATGCCCAGTAGAAAAGGCCCTGGGGGTGCTGGTTGGACAGATGGCTGAAGACAAGCCAGCAGTGTGCCCAGGTGTCCAAGAAGGTCAATAGCATCCTGGCCTGGGTCAGGGATACTGTGGCCAGCAGGACTAGGGAAGTGATTGTAGTGCTGTACTGAGCACTGGTGAGGCTGCATCTTGAATACTGGATTCAGGTTTGGGCCCCTCACTACAAGATAGACACCGAGGTGCTGCAGAGTGTCCAGAGAAGGGCAACAAAGCTAGCAAAGGGTCTGGAGAACAGGTCTGGTCAGGAGCAGCTGAGAGAATTGGCGTTGTTTAGTGTGGAGAAGAGAGGCTGAGGGGAGATCTCATTGCTTCTTCCTGGAAGTGATGGGCTTTAGAAGTACTTTTGCAATCATATAACTTTATGTATCTGGGTACTTGAAACTGATGAAGGACAAGCTGTGAAATACCTGCCCACCCAGAGGCACTGAGATAAGGAAGCAAAGACTCTTACAGAGACCCTGAAACTGAGCAGAACCACCCTAGCACTTTGGGCTCAGTGATAAGCTATACAGCTCAGCACGTTTTGCAACCAAGAGGGCAGTGCAAAGAAGCTGTCACCTTCATCCCATGAACCCCAGAGAACACCACCAGGGCAGCACCTGCCTGCATAAAAGGTAAGGACCGTGGGTGGGCAAACATAAAATACCTCTCAGAAGTACTTTGTATAGGCATAAACCTTCCCTGGAACTCTCATGAATATGTAATGAGTAACAACATATAAACTGCAAGGTTGGGACCCAGGGTGTGCATGTTCTTTGGGGGAGAGATCCCCTGTGCACCAATACAGGTTTTTTTCCCCCTGCATGTCATTTGGGCACTGTGTCAGAAGGAGGTTAGAGAAAGCCCAGTGTTGTCCTCTTGTCCCAGGTAACTAATAACAGGGCAGAAGCATTTGGCCTCAAGCTGCACCAGGGGAGATTCAGGTTGGATACTTGGAAAAACTTCTTTATGCAAAAAGTGGTCAGGCATTGGAACAGGCTGCCCAGAGAGATGGTGGAGTCACTGTGCCTGGAGGTGTTAAACAAATGAATAGATGTGGCACTTTGAGACATGGTCTAGTGGTCATGGAGTTGTTGAGTAGAAGGTTGAACTTGATCTTGGAGGTCTTTTCCAGTGTTAATGGTTATATGATTCTGTGATATTTCACTGTAATATCATAACCCAATGATTTTGCTTCAAGCAAACCAGCATTTGAGAGTTTCTTGCAGATTGCTCCTTGCTGTGCTTGATTCTTCACTGCTTTGCTTTTATGTGGAGTCATTTAAAACAGGGTTGAGCTAAGCGATCCCTCCTCTCTAGGAGAGCATTGCAGAGTTAGAAACACTCAACATGAGACAGAGTGGTGTAGAGATAATTTTTTTGCTCATGGCTGCAGATCTCAAGCATTAAGGAGTCTTCTCCTACCAGCTGAGGAGGACTCAGCTTTCCAGCCATGGTCTTCTGCCTCATTTTCAGAATCCTGCATCATCAAGTGCAGAGGCGAATAGAAGAAACAATTTCCTGATGCTAGTCTCCTGTTAGTTTTACATGTAACTGTAGGAGCCATAGCAAGACTGAGCTATGGCTGGGGAGGAAAGAGGAGGCCATCTGTGCTATGGTGAATGGGAAAGGAGGTCTCCACAAGGCACTCACATGAGTCTACGCCGAGAAAAAAGCTGGTAGAATGCAAGGGCTTTGCTGTTAGACCTGCAAAGAGATGACTCTCAGTGCTCTGTGGGATGGCAGAAATACACTTTGCCTTGGTTTTTTCTTTTTTTCTTTTTTTTTTTTTTTTCTTCTCTATACCCTCATGTATTAAAGCAGGAGGGAGGTAAAGGAATGGGTTATATCCAGAAGACAGGAATAAACGCCCCTCCCAAGTACAGGAGAAGCAGCCACAGAGATGTGAGAGTAGATGCTGTTTATTTCTCCCAACCTCTGAGCTTGCAGGCTCTCTCAGTACCTGCTTTATACTTTGTCAGGCATGGAGGAAAACAATTCCACAGATATTTTCCACATCTTTCCTATTTTCAGTCTCCACTCTGCCCCCTGAGGCCCTCACTGGGACCCATAAGCCGAAGGCAAAGCTTTTCGGGTCGCATCTGTGACTGTACTCAAATGCGGCCTGTAGCCCCGTACAGATGCTAGTGGGAAAGGGGTTAATCTCCTCCCAGGCAGGGGTTTGCCAGGCAGCAGGGGCCACAGCAGATGTGAGGGAACTGATTGACTCACCGCATGCCCCCGTACCACAGAGAAGCTGTGCAAAATTGGTGCCTGATTTTAGCAGGGAGCCGTTTTTAGAATGGGGACTATAATTAAGATCTTCGATTAAATCCACCCTGATTTGGAGGAGAGAAGCAGAGAAAACATCTGGGACTCTGGGACCAGAGTGGTCTGGGCTGTATCTTTGAAGCCAGAGATTTTTGGCACAGAGTTAACCTGCTTTTGGGAGAGGCAAAGAGAAGCTTTTCCTACCCCTACACCGTGTGAATTCTGAAGAGTGCTTATTTTTAAAAGGAGTGATTCACAGATAACTTCTTTTTCTAAATTATTATTATTTAAATATTAATTGTTTTCTGGGGGATCAAAATCTTTCCTGGCAGTGCTTCGAAGTTGAAATGCTACAAAGTAGGGCTCTCACATGCAGTTGGAAGGTAATACTGACGAGAAGAACAAGAGAAACACGGCTCTGCTCCTTCCCTTGTCTGGGTGGGAAGGAGCAAACAGAGCCCTGTGAAACGCTGCTACAAGCAACCTCCAGAGGTCACCTCTGTTGCTAGGCAGGATATGCCAACACAAGCAAGGAAAGGAAAATCAGCCTCGGAAAATAGTTTCAGCTTTAATAATTCAGCCTGGTGCTGGCACTGAGGCACAGGTTGGACCTTTAGATGCCGATTTTTATTGTGCATGTAACAACCTCCCCCCTTTCTTTTTCTTTCCTAGCCCAATTCACTTTGAATGGGGAATGATTCTCAGCCCAAGCTCATTGCAAGAAATCCCACAGTATTATCCCTCCCCCCACCCCCCACCCCTGCTTTTTTTGTTTCCCCATCTCTCAGAGGAGCTAAATGTAAGCTTTTTGATAAACAGAGTGATACTGGTTTGAGATGGGAAAGAGAAGAAGCAAAGAAATTCTGGGACTTAATGTGGAGGGCATCCAAAGTGTTCTCAGTGACATCAGTTTGCAGGGAATATCAGGTTATGAAAATCAGCTCTCCCAGAAGTAATTGTTTGAGTGGATTAGTCACTACTTGCATTGGCAGGGCTTATTCATTTGATTTTCAATAAGAGGCTGCCATTTCTACTCCCATCAAACCTGCTTGTGGCACACTGGCCAAAAAATCCCAACAACCCAAAGGTCTATGAGGACAATATGGTACTTGTCTTCTAGGCAAGGGGGCAGAAGAATATTGAGTGGCATTTTGAGTGAACAGAAAGAGAGCTGCCTGGACACACTGGCCTTGAACTGTTTGGATTGGTGTTGCTGCTTGTTGCTTTTTGATTTCCTGTACAGTGAAAAGCTCCTGGGATAAAGCTAAAATGTGAAAATCTGAGATTGCTTGGGAAAAAACAAAACAAACCATTTCCATCTTCTCAAGTTGTAGGGTCCTGATACCAAACAGTGGTGGCATGTGTAGAGCTAGTGAGGTGGGTCCTTTGCCAGCTCAAAGCCTGCTATTGTAGAGCAGGACTGGGTCTTGCCTGCCACAAAAGCATGAGGCTGTTAGCTTTAGCCAGCTCAAGAGCTGCTCCAGAGCCAGCTGAGCCATCTTATCAGAGGGGAGGGCTATAAGGGTGATTAAGAGACTGGAGCATCTCCCTTACCAGGAAAGGCTGGCAGTCCTGGGGCTGTTTAGCCTGGAGAAGGCTGAGAGGGGACCTTAGCAGGGTCTACAACTATCCGAAGGGTGGCTGTCAAGAGGATGGAGCCAGGCTCTTTTCAGTGATATCCAGTGACAGGACAAGGAGCAATGGGCACAAAGTGGAATATAGGAAGTTCCTTCTCAACATGAGGAGAGCTTCTTTGCTGTGAGAGTGCTGGAGCCCTGGAGCAGGCTGCCCTGAGAGGCTGTGGGTTCTCCTTCTTCAAAGATTTTCAAAACCCACCTGGATGTGTTCCTGTGTGACCCACCTGGATGTGATCCTGTTTTGCAGGGGGGTTGATGATCTCCAGCTTTCCCTTCCAACCCCTACCATTCTATGAGTCTGATTCTTCTCTAACATTTTGCAGGGGCATTGTGAGGAATGTTTGTTTCATAATTAATTAGCATATTCCATATATTATTAATACTTATTACTGAGAAGAACCTGGGGTGCTTGTATCCTGTGCAGTTCTTGGCTACAACACAATCCACAGTTGTATTCTTTACAGAGTACAGAAACCTCTTCACAGTGAAGGTGCTGGAGCCCTACACAGGCTGCCCAGTGAGGTTGCAGAGTCTTCTTCTCTGCAGATTTCCAAAACCCACCTGGATATGTTCCTGTGTGGCCTGCCCTAGGTGATCCTGCCCTGGCAGGGAGAGTTGGAATCAACGATCTCAAGAGGTCACTTCCAAAGTCTAACATTCTGTGATTCTGTGATTCTATGATTCCAGCTGTCTGAGACACCTACTGTCTCTCAGATGGCATCTCTCTGTGTGATAGAGAACCAGAGCTGCCATCTTCATGACTGGAGTTCAGATTTGGAGAGGATAGTGGGGAAGCAGGGGAGGAGAAGGAGGTCCACCACATGGCAAGGTATGCCCTGTGCTAGAATTCTGGACAGTGCAACTAGAATTTGTGGAGAAGAGCAGTTCAGCTGCCATAGCTAGGAGTGGTGGGGAGGGCAACAATTCATAGGGCTTTGAAATCACAAGGGCCATATCTGCTGTACTAAACCCAGAGGGACAGTTTAACCTGGTTTTCTAAGGAAATGAAGCTTGCTTAAAAGGAAGCTTAGAAGCTTTCATGCTCTTCATCCATCTGCATCCCCTTGGTTGTTCCCCAGCAAATCTGGGATCCATTGGCCAGGGTCAGCCAGATTTGCCAGTGGGACAGTAGGCACTTCCCTCTGTGCTCTGATACAGGTGAAGGCAGGGGTAATCCAGCTCAGGCAGCAGCCAGCTGGATGTGAGTGCTGGCTGACTTGGCAGCCCAGCTTGGCTACGGGTCTGCAATAGCTTTTGCCCAGCCACAGAGGCCACTTGGTGTGTACTAAGTGTGCCTGGTAGGGAGAGTTTCCTTCCTAACCATTGCACTAATCAGCCTAACCCTGCAAGACAACATCTGATAAGCCTGAGCTTTCTAAGAAAATACCTCATAGCTATTCTGTGTTTGGGTGATTACAGTCACCCTGATAGGAGGTGATATATTATGAAACAATTTTCTCAAGAATCTGTATTTTGATCTGACAGGATGTTGAAGAAAGCCTTCAAGGGATGTCCTTTTGCAAAGCAGTCACAATTGTTGTAATTAACACATGCCCCTCTCAGTCCCTCTGACTGACCTCACACCAGCAGATAAGCTGGTTTAGGTTGCATCTGTCTGCAGGGATTATTTTGTAGCAATGTCTGGGATTCTTGGATTCTCAGCATGGTTTAGGTTGGAAGGGACCTTAAAGATCACCTAGCTCCATCCTCCCTGCCATGGGCAGGGACACCTCCCACTAGAGCACATTGCTCAAGGCCACATCCAACCTGGGCTTGAACACCTCCAAAAGAGGGCATCTTTAGCCTCCCTGGGCAACCTGTTCCAATATTTCACTGCCCTCACTGGAAGGAATTTCTTCCTAATATCCAGTCTAATTCTGCCCTCCTCAAGCCTCAATCCATTCCCTCTTGTCCTATCACTACAAGCGCTTATAAAAAGTCCCTCTGTGGCTTTCTTGTAGGCCTCCTTCAGGTACTGGAAGCCTGCTCTAAGGTCTCTCTGAAGCCTTCTCTAGGCTGAACAGTCCCAGCTCTCAGAGATTGTCCCCATAGCCTCTGATCATCTTCATGGCCTCCTCTGAAACCACTGCAGCAGTTCTATGTCCCTCTTATGCTGGGAGCACCAGAACTGGACACGGTGCTCCAGGTAGTGTCTCAGCAGAGCAGAGGGGCAGCTGCTGCTGTCCCTGCTTTGGATTGAATCAGAATCATAGAATGGTAAGGTTGGAAGGGACCTCAAGGATCATCTAGTTCCAACCTCCTGCCATAGGCAGGGACACCTCCCACTAGTACAGGTTACTCAAGGCCTCATCCAATCTGACCTTGAACACCTCCAGGGAGGGAGCATCCACAACCTCCCTGGGCAACCTGTTCCAGTGGATGCTGGGCTCTGGGCTGCCAGTGACCATTGCTGGCTCATGGGGAGTTTCTCACCAACTGACACCCCCAAGTTATTCTTTATGAAACAATCCTGCTTAACCAAGAGGACCCACCAGACTGTTTCCCAGCTCTAATTTTAATGTGGTTTTATATAATGGATATGTTTGGCATGTCATCTGGAAACATTAACCAGGGAGGTTACAGGGGTGAGGCTCTTGGGTTTGAAGCATGCATTTGGTGGGTAGATAAATGAATTGACTAAGTGCTGGCACATTTGTCACAGGACTATTATACCTGATTTTTTTTTTCCCTGATCTGGTTATAAGCTATTGGTTAATGGCTTAGAATTAGATTTTTACAGAACTCTGTGCAGATAATTTTCTTGGAAAACATTTTGAAGAGCCTGCCTTTCCAGAATATGAGATGTGCTGTTCCGTTGCTGCCTGACTGATTGCTCCTCAAACAGCAGGACTGCAACTGCAAGTGGTAGCCTGTGGCTCCTCCATTAAAGTGGCTGTGCTAGGACAGGAAAGCTGTAACAAAGAGAAATGACACATTAATGAAGCAGCAGGCTGGAAGCCTTCAGAGCTGAGCATCATGGGACATTAAGGAAATCTAATGCTTGATCTAGAGCAGGGCTACTTGGCCTGAGGAACCTCAGGTCCAAAGTCATCACGTCTTCAAATTCTGAGTGCAGACTGCTTAACTTGAGTTCATCTGCCCCCATGAATTGAATCCAAATAAAGAATAATGCCAAGGAAAGTTACAGCAGGAGCTCAGAGAAAGGCAGAGTCATCTCAAGCAATGGTAATATAAAATGGTGTTTAAGTGGGAATATGAAACCTGTCTGGACAAAATGGTTGCTATGGAAGATGCCAAAAACTGTTCTGCACTAGTGGAGGCAAGAGGAGGGAGAGATTCCCTACTTTTCTAATCTTTTCCCATGAATACTTCCTTTCCAAATCTCCCTTGCCTTTCCCATGACCTAACAACTCATTCAGTTGGCTCAAGGGTAGTACATAAGGAAAACTCTGGGATGTTCCTGGGTTATGATGTCCTTAATCTCCAGGACACTTACCTAAAGCTGGTTGAGACACTTCAGGCAGAAATAGGTTCCGTCCAAACAGACAGTAAAGGGAACATTTGATATCTTCTAGTTGCTGTTTGACAGGAGCCCACAAAATCATCACCAAGAAGTTACAGACAAGCTTCTTTTAGTCCTAGGAGTGAGGCTGAAGGATGGATAAACCACAGAAATGTTCCACAGAAAGAACATTGTTCCACTAAACAAGTGTTCCACAAAACTCCTTGTGCACTTAGGAGAGTCATTTGGCCTAGCAATAAGTCTGGGGGAGGGCAGTGTTATCCCTTCTGGGTAGAATTCCTTTGATGCACTCTTATCAAACAAAAGGGCTCTTCTCTTTGCCCTGTATATCCTTGACCTTACATGTGGTCATTACTGAGTTCTTCATAGAGAATCACAGAATTGTTTTGGTTGGAAAAGCCCTCTAAGGTCATCCAGTACAACCATCAACCTAACAGCACCATGGCCATTGAACCACATCCCCAACTGCCATGTCCACACATTTCTAGAACATGTCCAGGAACAGTGACTCCACCACCTCCCTGGGCAGCCTGTTCCAATCCCTGACCACTCTTGCAGTGAAGACATTTTCCCCAGTATCCAACCTGAACCTCCTCTGGCACAATTTCAGGACATTTCCTCTTGTTCTGTCACCTGATACTAGGGAGAAGAGACCAGTCCCATCTCACTGCAACCTCCTTTCGGGGAGTTGTAGAGAGCAATGAGGCCTCCCCTCAGCTTCCTCTTCTTCAGACTAAACAAGCCCAGTTCCCTAGCTGCTTCTCACCAGCCCTGTTCTCCAGATCCTTCACCAGCTCTGTTGCCCTTCTCTGGACATGCTCCAGCACCTCAATGTAAGGACACTTGCAGGAGGGATTGCAGGACTAGTTGATAGGGCTT
>VWZE01017652.1:0-11636 GCA_013396675.1 Eubucco bourcierii
CTCCAGAACTGCACAGAGGATTCCAGGTGGGGTCTGAGGAGAGAGCTTGGCTGAGCTTTTGGATAGGGAGCTGGGTTAGAGTTGCTGAGGAAAGAACATGTAGTATGAAAGCAGAGGGGGAAATCTATTTCTAACTATAGGAGGAATACTTACATTAGGGGTGAAGAGGTAAGCCAAGCCCTCAGTGGCTCCTGGTAGAGTGAGTCCTTGAATAAGGAATATAGTTAGGACCAGGTAAGGAAATAGAGCTGTTACATAAATTGCCTACAGTAAGGAGAGAGACAGACAGTTACTGACAGTGACAATGACAAAGCCTGTTTGTTTCAACATGCAAGCCTAACAATATTGGGCAGGATGGGTGCAAATTAACTTTGCCATCTGTAAAATAAGCAAAATGTGCTTTTGCAGAATGTATTTGTAACAGAATTGCTTTGAAAAGCTGCAGGAGGGGACACCAATAGTGCTGGAGTGTTTGCAGGGCAAAACGTGGTAAGTGTCATTTTGCGCCACCTGTACCACTGGACAAGGAGCACAGAGGAGTGCTGTTGGTGGGATACATGGGGAAGGATTTCTTTGGTGGTGAAACTCAGGATGCTAAGTGTGGGATAATGCACTGTATATCCTTTCCATACCTTTCCTGTGGTTTCAATTCCTCGGATGGTGCAGAGATAGACAATTGCCCAGCAAGCTGCTAAGCACAAAATGAGCCACCACTGTAACGTGCCACTTTCAGTCACATCAGGTGTTATGTTCAGAGTTTTCCTGTACCAAAAATAATTTACTGCAGTACTTTCATAACATTCTTCATTGAGCTCTGGGGGGAGGGGAAAAAAAAAAAGCTGTAAGCATAAGAATAGATTTTAAAAATGGAAATATTTTTCCCACTCACTGTATGGTTGGGAAACAATACTTGAGATGAACAGGGAGCAGCAGGACTGTCTCCTGTGGGCTGCCAATCCAGTACAGAGGTGGATTGAACTGACCTTTCTGCACAGTGTAATGTGCAACAAGTTGATCTTGGTCACAGCAGGCTAAGCCTGCAAGACTTGCATGAGACCTTCACCAGAACACCATTAGAATCATAGAATCAGTCAGGGTTGGAAGGGACCACAAGGATCATTTGGTTCAACCCACCTGCCATGTGCAGGGACACCCTACCCTAGATCAGGCTGCCCAGAGCCTCATCCAGCCTGGCCTTAAACACTTCCAGGGATGAGGCCCCAAACACCTCCCTGGGCAACCCATTCCAGGCTCTCACCACCCTCATGCTGAAGAACTTCCTCCTCACAGCCAGTCTGAATCTCCCCACTTCCATCTTTGCTCCATTCCCCCTAGTCCTGTCACTCCCTGACAGCCTAAAAAGTCCCTCCCCAGCTTTTTTGTAGCCCACTTCAGATACTGGGAGGCCACAATAAGGTCACCTCTGAGCCTCCTCTTCTCCAAACTGAACAGCCCCAACTCTTTCAGTTTGTCCTCATAGCTGAGCAGCTCCAACCCTTCTTAGCATTTCTTCAGGTGACAGCTTTTGAAATAGAAAAGTTGTCACATTTAGTGCAAGGTAAAATTTGAGCTTTAGTTGAGATGGAAATGTTTACCTGTTGTAGGAGCCATAACAACATCCAGGCACCTGTGCACACATCTGAGCCCTGGATCCTCATGCTATGTTGTGACAGTGTAGTGGGGCAGGACCCAGGGATCAGCCTCTTTGGTTCAAGTTTGCAGAACTTTTGTGAACAAGAACCTTAGCCACATGCACCCAGGGAATTGGACTCTCCATGGTTAGTGCTGCAGCTTCTTCCTGTTGCTACTATCTACAGTCAGCAGTGCCCAGAGGCAGTGTTTCCAGGAGCTGGGGTTACATAGTGCAGAGCCAACAGTGGCAACTCTGAGAGCAAACCCTGTGTTGTTGAAAGCTAATAGGCCTAAAACATGTCATGGCTTGCTCCACCCTTCTGCTGATGGGGAAAGCAAGGTGGGGAGGGGAGGAAAACAAAGACTTGGGCCATTATGTCCCCTCCCAAAGTGATAAATAGGTACCCACAGACGTTTATGCACTTGTGAGTGTCTTGCCCAAATAAGAGTAAGCAAGCCCTGGTTCCACCTAATATGGTCAGTTTGGCAGTGCCACTCTGGTGAATCTCTGTGGCCAAAGGAGCCATTACACTTGGGCAAATAACATAAATGGAGCTAAGCTGCAAGCAGTCTACTCTGCTCTGCCTCATGCTTCAGACCAGCAAAGCTTTGATGTACAAGCTTTGACTACCTGGAAACTTGCTGTGTCTCAGTTTACCAGGAGAAAGGTGCCTCAGGATGTGGTAAGAAGTGCCACAGGCATTGTGCTCTCTGCAAGACACCCTGCCAGCACCTCTGCAAACCTTTGTGCCAAGTCTGGAGCTCAAGGGGAACCAGGATCAGATCAGAGATCGTCTGCCTCTTTCCCAGCACCCTGTTTGAGCCTGGGAAGATCTAGATACCTCTCAATGGCTATCAAGACACCAACAGAACTCCCTCCAAGTGTTGTTTGGGTAATGCCTGGAAGCTGTATTTAGCCCTGGGAATCCAGAGAGAATACTTTGTGAGTACATCTTTGTAAGCCTCTCTGTAACTGAATTCTGCCTTAGCAGAGAGGAGCCTCTTGGGTCTCCCTCAAGGGTGAGCGCCATATTGGCTATGAGATTCTCTTTCCTAAACAGTTCGTGTTTGTTACATTATTGCTAGTGTTTTTGATCCCCTGTTTGTTTCCCTCTGTGTAATGCTTTCCATGGCAGTGTGAAGAACCTATTGTTATTAAAAATTATGGTCTGTGGTGAGATTGCTAAAACTCAATAAACTATATTAGTTTTGAAATAGATCCTGCCTGTACCGTTACACTTTGTGTAACCAGGAGGTCCAGCACACACCAAGACCCTAGGAGCTCGCTCTTCTTTTCCTGCCTGGTGAAACCTGCATACATCTCTTTCTCTGCCTAGAAGAGTATGCTAATTTTCTTTCAGTGTCTCCTGCTGAAGCTGCTGTTTTGCATGCAGTCCCACCACAGTTTAGCATAACTGTTTTTTTCCTCTCCTTTCCTCATTTCAAGTACCATTATCTTTAGCTGCTCAGATTAATGCTCTGAGCTCACACAGGGCAGTTTGCCCCTTTCCTGCTGTGAAAGGCTGGAAAAAAGATAACTCACTTCACTTGCATGGAAGAGTAAGTCTGTCCTCGGTTATGGCTCTGTAAAAGGAAAGAGCACATCTGTGTGCAGGGCAAGGAGAAAACTATGCATTTTGGCAGCATCCTTGTGCTGCATTTACTGGCAATAGGTGGCTGGATGAGGTAAGTGGCTAGAGGAAACCTCTGTTAATCTGTTTACATTCCAGAGCTGAGCATGATGATAAGTTTTAGAAAGATAATTTTGAGGATACAAGAAACAATTCCTTACTCCATTTTGACTTTTTTCCTGTTGGATGAGACGCCAACCTGCCCAATCTCTCAGACTAGCACCTATTCTTTTCCCTTGTGACTTTTCACTCACTTCCAGCACCTGAGCCTGTGGTGCAGCGCTGTCAGCCCTGGCTTGATTAAAGAGGACAGGAAGATCTGTTAAAAGACCAAAAGAAACCCTGACAAAGGACATAATAAACCTCTATTTTCATTGTGAGAAAGGTGATATTATTTCTGTTTTGCCTTGTTTTTCTTCTGTAAAATAGCCATACCAGGGTTGCCAAGTAGTAAAAATGGACCAGAAATGCAGATGACATTGGAAATAATCTACAAGTTATAATGTTTCAATTGAATAATTGCAGCCAATCCCACCAGGGACAGTGGAAGAGGCTCTTGGTGTGAGTTTTGGAATGCTGCAGAAATTGCAGCAGACTTAGAGCACCTATCTCTGACAAGCAGAAGTGACCTCCGGGTGTGTGATGTACTGGTTTGGCCACGTGGTTTGTCAGCTAAGAATTTACACTTGAAATGTTGCTTACAACACCTGAAGCTGGTGATCCTCTTCCAGGGTATGAGGTGCTTGAGCGTGTCCAGAGAAGGTCAACGAGGCTGGTGAGAGGCCTTGAGCACAACCCTATGGAGAGAGGCTGAGGGAGCTGGGATTGGTTAGCCTGGAGAAGAGGAGGCTCAGGGGGGACCTTCTTGCTGTCTACAACTACCTGAAAGGTGGTTGTAGCCAGGAGGAGGTTACCTTCTTCTCTCAGGTAACCAGCACCAGAACAAGAGGACACAGTCTCAAGCTGTGGCAGGGGAAGTTTAGGCTGGAGGTGAGGAGAAAGTTCTTGACTGAGAGAGTCATTGACTGCTGGAATGGGCTGCCCAGGGAGGTGGTGGAGTCAGCGTCCCTGGAGGTGTTCAAGGTGGGTTTGGATGTGGCACTTGGTGCCATGGTCTAGTCTTGAGGTCTGTGGTGATGGGTTGGACTTGATGATCTTTGAGGTCTCTTCCAACCCTGGTGATACTGTGTGATACTGTGACACTCTTGTACTCAGAGTTGCTGTTGTCCTTTCCTCAGCTCTGAATCGAAAGAATCCGTTGTGCACCTGGACATACACTGAGCAGTGCCATCCCAGCTACCTCTGAAACATGAGGTCTGCAGTCTTGAGCTGCAGCAGGATATGTGAGCAGTGAACTATGTAGTGGAAAGCTTTGCTGCTCTTGTCTGTTCAGTCATAGCTGAAGTACATGAGACTGAAATGATGCTGTGTTAGCCTGCACTCCACTAAGCCTGGTGGGTGGGAACAGTTGCTGCTTGACTCGGGCACTAGGTCCCTGGGGTGAGCATTGCAATCGTGATGGAGAAGCACAGGACCATGGCACCAGTATTTAAAAATTTGTCCTTAAGTTAGTATTTTCCAATAGATGATTGACTGAAAATGCAGTTTTCTATATACCAAACCAATTGATTTAAAAGTTGACCTCCAAAAGCAGCTTTGGAAAACATTTCCTAAGGCCCAAATAATTTTCTTTACTTGTGTAAGAAAGATGAGGAACGTCTTAGTGTCTTCCCAATCTAGAATAGTTCTAAAGCCTCCAAATACAAGTTAACTTCTGCTATTTTTTGGTGTTTTGTCTTAGCCTCTTACTCAGATTATGTTCCTTGCTCTGCCCTCGAACTTGTTGTTTCTCATGCTCTGAACAAGACAGAAATCTGAAAGATAATTTCAGAGATATGAGGACAGACTTTGTTATCCTGCTTAGCTGCACTGTCTGCCTTTGGTTTGACTAAGGGCTTTGTAATAGCTGCTGTGAATTTGGTCTGAACCTCTCTAAGATTCCCTCTTGAAATATTTTCTCTGCTACTTTGAAAGTGTTTGGCTTTTTTTTACCCCTTCCCTCTGAAATCAGGTATCACAGTATCACCAAAGTTGGAAGAGACCTCAAAGATCATCAAGCCCAACCCATTACCACAGACCTCAAGACCAGACCATGGCACCAAGTGCCACATCCAAACCCACCTTGAACACCTCCAGGGATGCTGACTCCACCACCTCCCTGGGCAGCCCATTCCAGCAGTCAATGACTCTCTCAGTCAAGAACTTTCTCCTCACCTCCAGCCTAAACTTCCCCTGGTACAGCTTGAGACTGTGTCCTCTTGTTCTGGTGCTGCTTGCCTGAGAGAAGAAAGCAACCTCCTCCTGGCTACAAGCACCCTTCAGGTAGTTGTAGACAGCAAGAAGGTCTCCCCTGAACCTCCTCTTCTCCAGGCTAAACAATCCCAGCTCCCTCAGCCTCTCTCCATAGGGCTGTGCTCGAGGCCTCTCCCCAGCCTCGTTGCCCTTCTCTGGACACGCTCAAGCACCTCAATGTCCTTCTTCAATTGAGGGGCCCAGTGCAGAGTACAGGGGGAGAATGACCTCCCTGCTCCTGCTGGCCACACTGTTCCTGATACAGGCCAGGATGCCGCTGGCCTTCTTGGCCACCTGGGATGAAAGGGGTGATAGAGTTTCTGGCTGTTGTTGCTCCTGTGGAAAGGATGAGTTGAAGCAGTAGACTGTCATCACTCTCACAAACACAAATCAGATCTTGTGGGCAATTCAGGGCCAAATCAAATGTGGCACCTCTTCTCAGGGACTTCTTGGTTAGCTACTCTGGGAAGCTGTCACATCAGATGTGAAAGTAGTTTCTGCAGTCTACAAGCAGAAACTAAAGTTCTCTAGTAGGGCTGTGTTTCCTGATCTGACAACTCAGCTGATCTCTCTCAGCACATCGAGGCAAATGAACTGAAAGACTCCTTTAAGAGCTTGTTATGAGTCACAGCCAATTCATCACCACCCAATGGAGTCTCAAAAGTCTCCTTTAAAGCAGTTACTGAAAAATGTAGTTGTAAATTTGCTTCCTAATTCTGCTGACAAACATCTTGATAAGTAGTTTATTGTAACAGGCACATGTGTCTTGATAAAGGACTGTTCCTCCAGCATCAGGAAACTGAGGGTGCCTGTGCTGGTTTGAGGCTAATTGGAATATTTTACTGAGAGAAATTGAATCCTTAGCTGTGTGGAGAAAGAAAAAACAACAGTAACCTCTGTCACTCATTCTGCTGCTAGAAGCACAGCTGGTCTCAATATAGATCAGACACTGCTCACACGTTGCTGAGTTAGTCCTCAGTAGTTGTGGTTCTGCTCCTTTCACTCCAGCAGTCTGTGGCTGCTTTCTGCCTTAACTCTAATCTGACCTAACCCTTTGTTCCCTCTAATCTCCTTGTTGTCCTTTTTCTGACATCTCTCCTCAGATCTCTCAGATTTATCATGTGAGATACAGGGGGATTGATCTGGGTATTGCTGAAGGGAAGGAGAGAGGGGAGAAGGGGTGGGGGGGTTTGGATTGGGATCCTCCTGACAATCTGACTGTTTTGGAGAGATTTTTGTGTTTCTGTATTACTTTTAACTTGTATACAACTGTAGATTCTGTGTATATATCTCTATATCTGTATGTATCTATCTCTGTCTATACATCTCTCTGCTTGTATATTGTGCTATGCTGTAAATAGAGCTCCATTCCTGTGCTGCTTTGAGGCTAATTGGAAGATTTGAATAGAGAAAATTATATTACAGGCTGTGAAAAGAAAACAATGGTAGTGTCTGCTTCACTCATAGGCTTGCTGAGATGGATAACTAGTGCTCAAAACATAGATAACACAGTCTCCCAGTCTCTCTCTGGGAGCCAGTGGGTCCTCTCCTCTCTGCTGAGTAACCTCACTCACCACTTTTCTTCTAACCCCCCTGGCCGATCCTCCAAACTCACTGCATGTAAGGCAAACCTTGGGGTAAGGTACAGGGGTGGGGAGAAGGTGGAAGGGTGGTTGGGAGTCCCTCCTGGGGACTCTGATTTCTGGGAGGGGTGTTTGTGTTTCTGTGTTGCCTGTAGTTTGTATATTTCTGTAACTATTCCTGTCTATTGTGTGTATCTCTGCTTGTACATTGTGCTGAGCTGTAAATAGAGCTTCAGTCCTTAACTTCCAACTGGCTGAGTCTAGTCTGGGTGATTTCATTGCTGGGAGCGGGGGGCAGGTCACTCCCAAACCATCACAATGCCCTTTCAGACTGATATCATAAGCAAAACCCCCCCAAACCCACCAACAAACCCAAAAACCAAAAAACCCCCTTCCTTTTCTTCCTTGCTAACCCCCAGACCCTGAAGTTTGTGATCCTCTTTTTGCTAGCAGTGATGCTCCAAGCAGTAGTTACCTGTTCTGTTTTCATTTAGAGGACAAACACTCCAAGGAAGAGGTTCTTGAAAGGAGTTTATGAAATACCACATCACCCAGGTTAAAACAGTGTTGTAGTACAAGCTCACAAGAAGTGACACCATCCATGAACCAACCCCTGCAGAAAGCACAAAAGCTCAGCTTAGATAAGCTTTGGGGGGGGGAAATTACATTTCACAGCACTTGCTCTTGGAAGCTCCTGCTTCCTANGATTCTGTGTATATATCTCTATATCTGTATGTATCTATCTCTGTCTATACATCTCTCTGCTTGTATATTGTGCTATGCTGTAAATAGAGCTNTGGCCGATCCTCCAAACTCACTGCATGTAAGGCAAACCTTGGGGTAAGGTACAGGGGTGGGGAGAAGGTGGAAGGGTGGTTGGGAGTCCCTCTTGGGGACTCTGATTTCTAGGAGGGGTGTTTGTGTTTCTGTATTGCCTGTAGTTTGTATATTTCTGTAACTATTCCTGTCTGTTGTGTCTATCTCTGCTTGTACATTGTGCTGAGCTGTAAATAGAGCTTCAGTCCTTAACTTCCAACTGTCTGAGTCTAGTCTGGGTGATTTCATTGCTGGGAGCGGGGGGCAGGTCACTCCCAAACCATCACAATGCCCTTTCAGACTGATATCATAAGCAAAACCCCCCCAAACCCACCAACAAACCCAAAAAACAAAAAAACCCTTCCTTTTCTTCCTTGCTAACCCCCAGACCCTGAAGTTTGTGATCCTCCTTTTGCTAGCAGTGATGCTCCAAGCAGTAGTTACCTGTTCTGTTTTCATTCAGAGGACAAACACTCCAAGGAAGAGGTTCTTGAAAGGAGTTTATGAAATACCACATCACCCAGGTTAAAACAGTGTTGTAGTACAAGCTCACAAGAAGTGACACCATCCATGAACCAACCCCTGCAGAAAGCACAAAAGCTCAGCTTAGATAAGCTTTGGGGGGGGGAAATTACATTTCACAGCACTTGCTCTTGGAAGCTCCTGCTTCCTAATTTTTCAATCTATTGTTTCCCACCCCCACCAAGATTTTTAGGTGGAAGATGGGCATCTGTGTCCTCAGTAGCTAGAAGAAAGTAGTAGGCAGTGCCCCAGCTTACCAGCCCTGTTCCAAGGGGGCTGACACATCCTGCTTGCAGAGATTAGGGTTGAAATAGTTGTTCTAGTATATAATGCATTGTTTTCTACAACAGGAGACAGCTTTAATAGCAGAGACCAGATGAGGCTGGAGTTTCTCAGCATGCTGTAGCTGCATGAGGGCACTCTGTTGTTCCAATCATGTGCAAGTGCCCTAAGCTGGGAACTGTTTCATGCCTACAATAAAGAAGGCAGAGTAGCAGCACCATGGGTTCTGCTTGCTTGCATTTTTGTAAAGGGAGGGCAGACGTGCCTAATTGTAGGGGGTGGATTTAGGTGGAGGTGCCACCCTGCTGCCTGGGACTTTTTCCTGGTTGCCCTCTGGCCCTTAGATAAGTCTTCTTATCCACCCTTTTTCCTCCCACACACCCCTACAGTCATGGCTGTTGCTACCAATCCCATTTTGAGGCATCTGCTTAAAGCAGAGCATGATTCAGCAGTGCTGGATGAAGCATCCAAGGGTTCTTTCATGTTCCCACAGGCAGGGGTGTTATCTCAAAACCAAGCAGGATTGATGGTTCAGCCCTCTAACACTGGCAGCTCCCATTCACTTTTCACAGCCTAACCATGCAGGACACAAGATACTTTTTCTCCCCCATCCTATAGTTAATTAATAAATAATATCTAATTGCTAGTACAGGCCTGCACATCAGTCTGATGCACACTGGTATGCAAGTTGTCCCCTATGGCCAGCCATGCTAACAATCTCCCTTCAACAGCCCCACTGCACTACTTTCTCCCAAAGTGAAGCATTCCCAGATGCTTTAGGATCTTCAGGAGGTGTCATGCTCCCTTTCCTGATTTGGCATCTTTCTGTCTCCTTTGCGGTCCCGCTGTCCCTAGAAGGAGAGGACTGGCTCCTGGAGGGGCTCTGAGTGAGGAGCAGGAAGCACTGCAGGCAGGCAGCTCTTGCGCAGACTCCAAGCTATGGTAGGAACGGGGCAGTAGCTCTGTTGGCTAACAGAGCTCAAGATTATTATGCTTCACATGGCAAAGCTGATGAAGTTTGCATTTAAGGCTCTCATGTGCCTAGGGTAACACCTGAGGGGAGTGATGTACTAATGAGCATCAGGCAGAGGTCTGTGTGAAGTCAAATACTCAGCTGTGATTCCTTAAGCTGAGAGCCCCAGAGGCATACCGACTCCGGCGATGTAAGGTGAGATGGTGCTCCAGGCACTGATGCTGCCTTTCCGCAGACATTGTCCTAGGGCCAGTTCAAGATGCAGCAGGGGGATTCCCTCGAAGAGAAGAGCAATGAAGTAGGGGATCAGGAATGCCCCTGAAAACACAACAAAGTGTCATTGCACCACGTGCTTGTCTGTATCTCACTGGAATGGCTGTTTTGTAATTTATCTTCTTTATGACACTAATGAAGTCCTTGAGGGATCATAGAATCATAGAATGGTAAGGTTGGAAGAGACCTCAAAGATCATCTAGTTCCACCCCCCTGCCATAGGCAGGGACACCTCCCACTAGAACAGGTCATTCAGGGCCTCATCCAACCTGATCCTGAACACCTCCCTGCGCAACCTGTGCCAGTGTCTCACCACCCTCACTAAAAAACTTCTTTCTAACACCCAGTTGAAATCTCCCCTCTGCCAGTTTAAACCCATTGCCCCTTGTCCTGTCATTGCAAGACCTTGTCAGTAGTCCCTCCCCAGCCTTCCTGTAGCCCCCTTCAGATACTGGAAGGCCACTCTAAGGTCTCCTGGAAGCCTTCTCTTCTCCAGGCTGCAGAGCCCAAACTCTTGTAGCCTGTCCTTACAGCAGAGCTGCTGCAGCCCTCTGAGCACCTTTGTGGCCTCCTCTGGACACTCTCCAACAGTTCCATGTCCTTCCTGAGCTGGGGGCTCCAGAACTGCATACAGGTCTCCAGGTGGGATGCCCCCTCTGCAGCACTCACTGGGCTCTCTCAATAGGCTGATCTGGGGGCTGGCTCTTGGGAAGAGCAAAAGGTTCAGACAAGTGACTGGAGTACCACAGTGGGAAGCACTCCATTGGCCCAATGCTTGGCCACGCACCAGCTCCGTCTGGGAGCCGCAGCCCACACAGTGCTGAGCCCTTGCCAGCAGACTGCTCTGTCAGGAGCCAGCATATCTCCCATATCATATCACCCTGGAAGTAACTGTGTAATAATTAGTGCAAACTGCCCTCTGATATCTCTTTCCCCTTTTCTGTTTGTTACTTGCACTGTTTACTGTACAGCGTGTTTAGATACCCTGCTGATAGGAGCTTGGTCACCTCTTGCTGGCATATACATATCTCCAGTCCTATTTACAGCACAGCAGGACATAATGGCACACTTGGAAAGAACAGACTGGTTTTCCATGAGAACAATGTAAGAAGTGTGCTGTCTGCAAATATGAAAGCACAACAGAAGAAACGGTTAACGGAGCTAAAAATCTTTCTTGAACCTAAAGCAAGCAGGTGGCTTGTGTCTAATTTTTTTCAGTTATTCATTCTTTTGCTTTACAGTGTTTTTAGGCAAAAAGGAAGTAGTCAGGGAAGGCATAGACAGTCTGGTCGAGCCCTTGAAGCTTACCCTTTCCCACCAGGAAACTCTCCATCCATAGAAAGAAAAAGAATGATGGAAAGGTATCAGGTGTCTAGTAGTGAGCATGAGAGTGTGAGCCCTCTGGCACCATGTAGTCACAGGCTATGTTTAATAGATTGGGAACAAGGTGCCAGAGGCAGAATTCAAGTACTTAAAAAAAAAAAATATATATATATATATATATATATATCATAGAATCATAGAATGGTAAGGTTGGAAGGGACATCAAGGATCATCTAGTTCCAACCCCCT
>VWZE01017652.1:12518-31984 GCA_013396675.1 Eubucco bourcierii
TCCAGGTAGATGACATCAGCTGCCCTTCCCTTGTCCACTGTCGCTGTGACTTCATCATAGAAAGCCACTAAATTTGTCAGGCAAGATCTGCCCTTGGTGAAGCCATGCTGGTTCCCACCAATCACCTCTGCTTTGTTTTCCATTTGCCTTAGCAGGACTTTCAGCAGGATCTGCTCCATGATCTTGCCAGGCACAGAGGTGAGGCTGACTGGTCTGTAGTTTCCAGGGTCATTCTTTTTACCCTTCTTGAAGATGGGTGTTATGTTTGCCCTTCTCCAGTCAGCAGGAACTTCACCAGTCTGCCATGACTTTTCAAATATGATGCACAGTGGTTTGGCAACTTCATCTGCCAGTTCCCTCAGGACCCATGGGTGGATCTCATCAGGCCCCATGGACTTGTGCACATTTAGGTTTCTTAGGAGCTCAATATGGTTATATATATATAACCATGAGAATTCTTTAGTGTGAAAAAGGCAAGAAGAAAATACAAACAGCAGGCTGAAGAAGTGTGGTGGTACCTGGCACAGAGCATTGTATCACAACACAGAGAATTCAAGCTCAGGCACAGCAAGAGCCCATCCTCACCTAACGAATGTGTAGTACAGACACAGCAGAAAATCAGTGAGTTTGCTTTCTGTGAAGCATGAGAAAAGGAAACAGCAGCATAAGCAAGAATAAGTGCCAGTAAGATAATTATTCTACATGGGGATATTCTGGATAGATTTACATCTAGATATTCCAGATCTTTATGCTCCATGGTGAAAGGAAAGCAAATGACAGAGAAGCAAACTCAGAGGGGAACCTCTAAAACAAAAACTTTAGCCTCAACAGATTTTTATCTCTCTCTAAAATGGAAAAGGGAAGTGATCAAGCACATATAAGTACCTTAAAAACCTGGAGAAATGCTCATAAAAACCAAAAGTATCATCAGGGCATGATGTAGTTGTATCCTTGAGGCATGACCAAGGAAAATTTTGGTTTACACCATTCCTTCTGTCAGAAAGACTCTCAAGATTCATCAAGCATCCATCCTGCTAGTAGGTTGTGCTGGTTTGAGGCTAATTGGAATATTTTAATGGAGAAAAATTATACTACAGGCTGTGAAAAGGAAAAAATGGTGATGTCTACTTCACTCATAGGCTTGCTTAGATGTATAAGAAAAGGATACAAACCAAAGATAAGTAAGTCATCTCTCAGGCACAGACTCTCTCAGGCTGTCTAGCTTTTTGCCTCCTCCTCTCTGCTGAGTAACCTCACTAACCACTTTTCTTCTAAGCTCCCTGGCCGATCCTCCAAACTCACCTTGTGCACAGGACAAACCTTGGGTTAAGGTACAGGGGTGGGGAGAAGGTGGAAGGGTGGTTGGGAGCCCCTCCTGGGGTCTCTGATTTCTGGGAGGGGAGTTGTATTTCTGTATTACCTTTAACTTGTATATTTCTGTAACTATTCCTGGAATATCTACCAGATCTTAAAGTTATTTTGGAAGGAGAACCTGCATAGCTGAGGAACAATCCCTGTGCACACCAGAAGGCACAGAAAGCCTACATGAACTTTGAAAAACCAAGCTGTCAGCCACCACAAATGCTGCAGGTATTAGTAAGTTGGGTTTGTAGCAGTAAAGTATCAAGCAACAAGGAGCACGAGTATGTAGCATGACAGGAATCAATCATTGCTAACTCAGAATTAATCGTTAGAGTGAAGACAACTTTTCTAGCTGCGTATAAGAAAACACCTGCTGCACTCTGGAAACACTGAGCATCTTTAAATTCTGGCTCCTCAGTTGACATGTGCTGGCAAATCAGGCCAGAACAGCAACTGCTCAACCCTGTTTAGCTCTCTGTCTGCAAAATGACACTTGCAAAATGACACTTAAAGGGCACAGTCTTTATGATAAGCACAAAAGGTACTTGGCAGCCTGTTGAGAGCCGCAGAAGTGTTGGAGGCCATACTGACCAGCAGGCTGATGAAGAAGCACAATCTAAAGCTGAATCATGGCAAGTAGCACAGCAGAGCAAAACAGGCAAAATGGTTTTGCCACATCATGAAAGGAGAGAGCAGTAGACCCCCACTAATGGAACTGTAAAGCAGTTTGAAGTATCAGCCAGGTGGCCTCTTCATTAAGATGTACTAAGGGCATCAGAAACAGATGAGCCTTGGTGAGAAGCAGAGAAGAAAAGCAAACATCTTTGCTTGAAGTCAGGGTACCAATAAAAACTTCCTAAATAGTGGAGAAAAACCAAAAGTATCTAGTCTTGAGGTCTGTGGTAATGGGTTGGACTTGATGATCTTTGAGGTCTCTTCCAACCCTGGTGATACTGTGATACTGTGAAAAGCTTAGGGGAGCTGATGCTTGTACTCAATATTGCATCTCACCATTGCCTGAAGATTAGCTAGAAGTAAGGTAGTTAACCTGAAGTGATGAGCTAAAGATACATCAGCATTTGAAAGGTGTGAATAATGCATTTTCTTCAGATTAGAGATACAGGAATGGAATAAAAACCAAACTGTAATGATCATAGAATCATAGAATGGCGAGGTTGGAAGGGACCTCAAGGATCATCTAGTTCCAACCCCCTACAGGGACACCTCCCACTAGTACAGGTCACTCGAGGCCTCATCCAATCTCACCTTGAACAGCTCCAGGGAGGGAGCATGACTGAAATGACTCAGAATTTGGCAAAATAGTAATTCCAAAGGGAACACATTTATGGAGTCTGAAAAATTCTGAAAGCACATCTCAGTGCAACAAGCATTCAAAGACCCATTTCACCAGCTCCTTTAACAGATTTTTCTAAAAGACTAAGAACTTCATGTGGAGGTTTGTTTACCTCCATGAAATTGCAATAGGTGATCATTGTAATTCCTGTAATTCATCCAGATACAAAGCTGGTAGCTATGGAAAGGGGATTATCATTATCATTATTCATCATTATCATTATTCATTGGCTGATGGGCTGCCCAGGGAGGTGGTGGAGTCACCGTCCCTGGAGGTGTTCAAGGTGGGTTTGGATGTGGCACTTGGTGCCCTGATCTAGTCTTGAGGTCTGTGGTGATGGGTTGGACTTGATGATCTTTGAGGTGTCTTCCAACCCTGGTGATACTGTGATACTGTGGTATCAGACCTGACCCCTTTCTCCATAGGAGTTCAGCTAAGCAGCAAAGTAGCCAACATAGCAACAAATCACATCAAGACATCAGGTAGGACAAAATGCAGCAACTTCATCGTATTCACCCATCCTTCTGGAAAACAATTCATGATCTTTGTTATGTCTTCTGCACATGCACTACTCCAGATAAGAAGAAGGAATTATCTTTAATGTAAAATGCAGTTTTATAGTAGCTTGGTATGCAGCATACTATAAGCTGTATATAGCATGCAACTTGTAGCAGTTCATTAAACTACTACCAATGTCACACTTCTGCAGCATATTGATGATTGATTATGATTGATTTTGGTTCTGATTGATTTTGTTTATGCTTGATTTTGATTATCATTGATTATGATTGAATTTGTCTTACAGGCCAGGTTGCAAAATTTGCAGACTCTGAAACTTTGCAGGGTTGAATTTCCTATGTAAATGGCCACATCACAGAAGCATAGAATCATAAAATGGTAAGGTTGGAAGGAACCTCAAGGATCATCTAGTTCCGACCCCCTGCCACAGGCAGGGACACCTCCCACTAGTACAGGTCACTCAAGGCCTCATCCAACCTGGCCTTCAACACCTCCAGGGAGGGAGCATCCACGACCTCCCTGGGCAACCTGTGCCAGTGCCTCACCACCCTCACTGCAAACAACTTCCTCCTAACATCCAGTCTAAATCTCCGCTCTGCCAGTTCAAACCCATTGCCCCTTGTCCTGTCATTGCAAGACCTTTTCAATAGTCCCTCCCCAGCCTTCCTGTAGGTCCCCTTCAGATATTGGAAGGCTACTATCAGGTCCCCTGGAAGCCTTCTCTTCTCCAGGCTGCAGAGCCCCAACTCTCTCAGCCTGTCCTCATAGGAGAGCTGCTCCAGCCCTCTGAGCATCTTGGTGGCCTCCTCTGGACCCGCTCCAACACTTCCATGTCCTTCCTGTGCTGCACACAGGACTCCTGGTGGGGTCTGACAAGAGCATCTCGTGTAATGCTGAAGGACCTAAAGCTGTGTCCAGAAAACAAAGAGGGCAATATCCATTTCAAAGAGAAGTGGCTAACACCCAGAGATCACCTTATAAAACCACCTGGGTGAACTTCTCTACTAAATACTTACGACTGAAGGATGCAGGAGAGCAGCACCCACTTGCAAGCATGCACTGAGCAACCCCAACCATAAAGGGCAATCCAGTACAAGAAGCTGTAAAAGGATCAATGGTGTAGCTTTGCACTGAGGATTTGAGCAGGGCATGGTAACAGTCCACAAGTGAAGTCTGTTCCTTGTAACGTAATTAACTTTTCTATCACAGACTGAACACAATTCCTTTCCTTCTGAGGATAAAGGGAGCCAGACGAGCAGGCAAGTTGTAGTCCAAATTCTATCAAAATGTGAGGTAGGGCACAGGTTATGAAAGTCTGTAAATCATTCTCTTGGAGGTACACAGCTCTCCCTTTTTAGCAAGACTCTGGTGTTTGTTTCCCTATTATATTATACTAAAGATATTTTCCAGTCATCCTGTAGGCTTGGGCATTATACTCATTGTTAATGCCCTTGGGTTAGGCAAGTATATACATGCTAGCTATAATCAAAAGTGAAACATTGCAGTGAGGTTCAGCTAGAACTGGGCTCTTGGGGTTTTTAAGTACACTTGATGCTTGTATGTGTATGTATAGAGCTATATGACTTGTTTGAACCTCAGCTGTAAGAGGCAAACTATACACTGGGCCATTTAGAGTCTTCTTTTCAATCCAGGTTGCCTGGGAACCTTTGTGTTTGTCGACACTTACTGTGGCAAACAACCTTCACATCCATTAGTCATGAAAAGTAAATAACTAACTTTCTCAGGCAATAAATGTAAACAATCAGTAACAACAGCAGGCAGTGAATGTCAGCACAACTGCTGTTATATTAGATTCCAGTTACTGAGTAACATTGATGTGCAATGAATAAGGTTCAGAGGTCTGATGAGAACAGCTGACATGAGAAGAACTTATTTTTATCTCTTGTTTTTCAGAAGATCTAGAAATGAGGAAAAGTGCATTGCCTAACTCTTAAACACTTGGATATCACCTGAGCCACCTGTGAAACTGTGATCTGCACCTCAGAAGTTGTTCGACCTTAGAGCATGTCTGTGCCACATCCACGCCAGATTTTGCTGCACTTGGGGCCGTGCAGCTTGCAGGGCTCCTAGTTAACCATGATTCTCCTGGTGTCTCCCATGTTGACATCTTCAGATACACACAAACAGGATTTATACTCCCATGCTTCTCAACATCAGTTGGACTGATGCATCTGAGTACTTTGCTTTCACACCACTGCCTTAAATTAGCAGAAGTAGAAGGCAGCTGCGTTTTACACAGATGTAAACCCAATAGCTCTGTCTTCTTGGTGGTCTTCATGACTCACTCGCACTCTTCCAACACCAGATTTCTGGAATAAATTATTTGCAAAGCTTGCAGCACCTTGTTGCCAAGTCTGCCCTGATGTTGAGCTCTCTGAACCCTTTGTTAAAGAGAGTGACCAAACCTCTGTCCATGCATCCACCTGGATTCGCTGCTGTCTTGTGGTGCCACAAAGTAGCTATGTGCTGCTACTGAGTCCAATAGCCATTGGAAGCTGATTTTTCCATGGTAAACCCACCACTCGTGGAGCAAAGGAGCAACTCAACCTTTGTCCCTCCATTATTTTCCTATTTTTATGATATTTAAACCTACTCTAAATGCTGTCATTTGTCCCTAGCAACTGCTATGGGATGTATCAGCACTCAGAAGCTGGACACAGAACTAAACAATTTCTGAGCACAGTGCAGTCATGAGACAGATCACTGAGGATCTCCTTGCACTCAAACTCCCTCTTCTCCTGGGGTGGAAAAGATCTATGGGCCAAAGATGCAGGGGACCCTGGAGTGCCAGGATAGAGGTGAAAAATCAAACATAGAATCATAGAATGGTAAGGTTGGAAGGGACCTCAAGGATCAGCCAGTTCCAACCCCCTGCCATAGGCAGGGACACCTCCCACTAGTACAGGTTACTCAAGGCCTCATCCAATCTGGCCTTGAACCCCTCCAGGGAGGGAGCAGCCACAACCTCCCTGGGCAACTTGTGCCAGTGTCTCACCACCCTCACTGTAAAGAACTTCCTCCTAACATCTAGTCTCCTCCTAACATCAGTAGGAGGCAGGTGCTGCTAGTCTCCTGAAGTGCGGCTGGGATCTGAACTAGTTGAAAACCAGCTGGTTATAGTTATTCCCTTGCCTCCAGCACAGAGAAGCAGCCTTTGGTGCTTCATGGGAAGTCCTTTTATGGTCAGTAAAACAACATTTTGTTTTAAGTCATGATGGAGTTTTGCACATAACCTTGAAACACAAAGATTTTGCAGCCTCACGCAGTTGGTGGCCCGGGAAAAGGTCTGAGTAATGAGATGCAGGGAGGAGTCGTACCTCGCTGTGGTCATGTCTGCCAGTTTCAAACCTGCCCCTAGGCACTTTGCAGTAATTGTTTATTGCATTACAAAATATCACCAGCACCTTCACTTTATTATGTATGCTGTGTGCCAATACAGAGTGGTTTTGTTCCTTTGTTCCAAGATTGAAAGGCCACCTGAAATGATGAAGGGAATGGAACATCTCTGTTAGGAGGACAGCCTGAGGGAGCTGGGGCTGTGCTGCTGGGAGAGGAGGATTCTGAGAGTTGACCTCAGCAATGGTTATAAAGATGTAAAGGTGAGTGCCAGGAGGCTGGAGCCAGGCTTTGCTGGCTGATGCCCAGTGACAGCACAAGGGGCAACGGGTGGAAGCTGAGGCATAGGTGGTTTTGCTGAGAGTCAGCATCAATCTGGTCTTGCTCCCTCGATTTTAAAATGGAATATACAGAAAAAGCTGAGCTGATTGGTGCAAAATATTTGTGAGAATTAGGTAGTTTAAAAACAAACAAACAAAACAATGTAAATACAAAACTTTCATCACCACCCAAAGTTAGAGTAGTTACAATAGGATTGCAGTTGAATATTCCAGAGATCATCACTTTTCTGATCCATTTATATTTACTAGATCATCTGCTTCTAAAGGAATCCTTTGTGGGGCAGCTGTCTGCACCACCTGGCAGGCTCCTGTTGGTGTTCTATCAGCTAAGCCTTTTAAATCACAGACATCAAAAAGTGCATCACAGACATGTTAGCCTCACAGACATCAAAAAGTGCAATTTAGTTTTGTGCAGGAGCAGTTCCAGACAATAAGGTAGATCCTAAGAGCATCCTTGCTCACCTTCCTAAAGGAAAGTGTAGGGACCATTTCTCTAGGTATTGGTTCATTCAGACCCCCCAAGGACTTCTCACTTGTCCTTACTGTAATAAGCTGTTATGTTCTGTTCCTGCTCCCATCAGGTCTGTGGGAACAATGTAAGAACTTTAGCACTGGTTTTGCTGAGAGTCAGCATCAGTCTGGTCTTGTTCCCTCGATTTTAAAATGGAATACACAGAAAAAGCCAAGCTGATTGGTGCAAAATATTTGTGAGAATTAGATAGTTCAAAACAAAACAAAACAGCCAACAGCGTAAATACAAAACTTCCATCAGCACCCCGTTAGTGTAGTTACAGTACTGTACAGTACAGTACAGTACAGTGTAGTGTACTGTACAGTACAGGATTGCAGCTGAAGATGCCAGCAAAGTCCCATCTCAGTCTTACCTCCTCCATGTATCTGGCACAGGTATGGAAACCTCCAGACGTTCCCCAGGCCCACGGCAAAGCCAATACAGCTTAAAATGTACTGCAACTTATTGTCCCACTTGGGTCTGCCATCTTCTTCAGGGATTTCAGGTGGCACTGACAAAGCTTTTGGCATTGCAATGAGACACCCTTGGCTCCTTGGCCCCTTTCCCTGTAAGTGAAAAGATGCCTCCAAACCTGTCTCTTCTGCAGGTTTTATGTGAGATGAGTGTAGGATCCTGGAAAGAGAGGTGGAGCTTTCTTTTTGTGGGATGCAATGGAATGTGTCAGGGCCAAAACTGCAGTTTAAAGACAAAACCAGGAATTGATGTTATATTGGGAGTAACCACTCTTGACTTTTTTTCCAGCTCCATCTATAGTCAGAGCACTTGGGAACATGTTAATGGGCAACTTGGGATCAAACAGGTTTTTATTTTCTGTTCTCCTGTTCTGAGATAGCTTCAGAGGACTGTGACACTGAATATAATTAGAAAGAAACCTTTACAATAGACTTACTAAAATGGCAAAATACTTTGAAAAAACTATGGATAAAGTGGCTGCATTTTCTTTCTTGGCTTGTTCATAAAGGAATGAAGACATCTTTTGCAAATGCTAAAAGTAAATTTAAAAAAAAAAAAAGGCAATAAGAAAAAAAAAAAAAACCTGTGTATGTTCAGACATTAGAATTTAGTCAATTTTCACCATAGCTGCTAGAGGTTAATCACTTTCCACCTGTCAATGAATCCCAAGTGAGTATTTTCATTGTTCATTAAATAGTTACTGATGAATGCAAGAGCTGAATGCTTTCCTTCAGTTGAAAGTATGTGAAAATGTTTTACTGTTGCCTTTAAGTTATGCTGGGTTTGTGCTATTTTGCACACCAAATTGCTTCACACTCAACAGATCAGCCAACAAACCCCCTTACTTCATCAAATCAACCCTTTTGTGCCTGCATTCTCTGTTTCACAATAGGAAATGTAGCTGAGTGAAGATGGATTTCCCTCACACACACAACCCAAAATACTTAAGAAATAAAGTTCTGTTCTGCACCTAAGCATACAAATATGGCCATGCAACCAGAAGCCAGATTCACAGCTAGGCTACACAAGTGTCCCCAGCTCTGGAAACATCCAGATCTCTAGGTAGGACCACTCAGCCTCCCAAGACCCTGTTGGGATGTCTCAAAGGACACACAGTGTGGTTTGTCAGTACTTACACAGCATTGCTGCTGCCAGGGCAACCACCACCATTGTCCCTTCTTCTGCTGTGCTTTGGGCTAGGAGATGTCTTGTGCTTTGCTGCAGCCATTCTAGCAACAGACTACACTGATTTCCATACTTGCTGCCTGCAGCTGACAGCTTCAAACTCAGTTGTACATATTTTCAGTGACTAAGCTGTTCCTCAGAATGAAAACCTGACAACAGTTATTTTCCCCATTGCAGAATAACATCTTTAAGGAGTTTAAAGATTTACTCACATGCAAATAATTAAAAACAAAATAAAAAAACTGAATTTAAATTAGTCCTATCAGTCAAATACACATTCAATGCCTGATAGTTTACTCTCTATTTAGAGCAGATACACTACTCAGAACTTTCAGGATACACTCTAGAGTAGAGGTATGCTAAATATCCCTATCTGATAGTTTACTCTTATTTAGAGCAGATACACTACTCAGCACTTTCAGGATACACTCTAGAGTAGAGGTATGCTAAATATCCCTATCTGATAATTTACTCTTATTTAGAGCAAATACACTACTCTACTTTCAGGACATACTCTAGGCTAGAGGTATGCTAAATATCCCTATCTGATAGTTTACTCTTATTTAGAGCAGATACACTACTCAGCACTTTCAGGATACACTCTAGAGTAGAGGTATGCTAAATATCCCTATCTGATAATTTATTCTTATTTAGAGCAGATACACTACTCTACTTTCAGGACATACTCTAGGCTAGAGGTATGCTAAATATCCCTATCTGATAGTTTACTCTCTATTTAGAGCAGATACACTACTCAGCACTTTCAGGATGCACTCTAGACTAGAGGTGTGGTAAATATCCCTATTTCATGTAAGAGAGTATTGTAATTATAAGTGAGCATCAGGGTGCATATTGGATCATTGCTTGTCTTAAAAGGTGGCTACAGGGAGAGCTGCAAAATAATACAGATGGCTTGCCTGTGGACAAAAGGTCCACCTGTCCTGAGGGGACATTTGAACTGACAGCTTCTGGCATTCAGCCTGGATGCTCTAATGGTGCCCATTTCCCTCTTCAGTGACCACATGAGGAATGAGGCTTCTGATTGAGCTCCTCTGGGTCACACAGAAGTTAGAAGCTTGAGCCAATTGCAAGGTAGGTGTGCATGTGCCTGTGCCTGCGTGTACGTAAACTAGAGCTACCCACCTTGATTGTGACTGATTAGGGCAAGAAGCTTTGCAGCACTTTGATATGATATTAATAATCTCTTATGAATTATTATTATTCATGTCCTGTATGAATATCAACTTCATTATTAATAGTAAAAAAATCAGGAAAATTCCCTGAGATTCTTGGACAGGAAATAGTTGCACAAAGGATATTTATGAACAGAGAATTAAATAGTTTAAACAATCAGAACTTGGTAAATAGGAAGGCAAAACCAGCAACAATTCTAACCACGCTACAGAGCCTTAGCATTAACTCCAGCAGGTGTACTCATGGCGCCTTGATTCCTGAGCAAGTTTCCTGTACAAGGAGGCTTCCAAAACTCACCATAATGATCCCATGGTAAAATACAAAATATTCCAGGCAGAGGGAAGGAGAAAAGAGTTGAGTTGCTGCTGAGCTGCTGGTGCGAGCTGCAAACACATGGCCACAATGATTTCCAGCTAAGGAGCCGCAAATGAGGAACTGCTCCTGGTGCAAGGTCAGGGCAGAAAGGCAGAAAAGGCAGAAAGGTGCAGTTTCTAAATCACTCCCCATTAATTACATCATTTTGAAAATGAAACTGGCCAACAGACACTGGCATCACTGTTCTGCACAATGAATTCAAAGCTCTGTGCCTTGTGTGACCACACAGGCACGCTGAGGGGCAGCACCAGACACATGGTGCTAAGCTCCCAGCCCTCAAGGCTTTGCTGCTCCATTGTTTGCTCAAGCTGCTACAACTCCCAGACCCACAACAGGAGGAGAGCAAGGGTTAAACCAGCCTGGCAGGATTTATGCCCTACCAGGACACACTTGGCTGCCATGAATCCCCCACCAGGTTGAGCATCCCAGGCAAGTGGTGCACCATTTGCCCCTGCTTCAAAGGGAAGGCAGACGCTGCCATTGCGTGAGCTGCTGCTGCCCCACCGCCAGACTGCCTCTTCTGCCAACAGCAAAAGCACTGCTGTCTGCAGTTTAATAACAGGCAGTTAATAAAATATCCAGAATTAGAACCAAATCAAGCTGTCATTCTCATACTTAGCAATGGCTTTTATTAAATATTTTTGAGTTTTGCATGAGAGAATATTGGTGGCTTAGTGCAAGACATTTGCACATAAAGCTTCAAAAAAGAAAAAGAAAAAAAAAAAAAAAAAAGGCTTCAAAACCAGAGAAAGGATAAGGGATTTGGCCTGCTGTCCAAATCACTTGCAGGTGTGGCTGTTTTGCTTCCAGGAACCAAGCCATTCACTCTCCACAGTGCATTGCATTGTTAAGTAAACAAATGTTTACCTGGAAACAAGAAGTAGTTATCCTTTTTACGGAGATAAAATTAATTTGGGATTCTTTAACAAAAACCCAAAATGGAAAAAAAAAAAAAAAATCTTTTCTCACTAACAAAACATTCTTCCACATTTTTAGAGTGGTTTTATGCTGAATACTTTAAGTTTCCATTAACAGAAGTCTCAGAGGAGGAGACGATGAGGCCTGTGGAATCATTTTTCTTCTGACAGCAGTTTCTGATGGCTTTGTATAAGGCAAAGACAGGGATGGCCAAGCTAGGCACTCCAGCGAGGATCACGATGATGACGTACACCCAACTTGGATATTCAGTCTTCTGTGTTTTGGGGAAATCCTCCTGAAAGAACAATCAAGTTGTAGAAAGCCATGAGAAGCAAATCCCTAGGAACATGCAGATGTTCCATAGTTCAGCTGATCAGAACAGCAGCTAGCTGCAATGGCACGATGGTTTTCCGATTGCACAACACTATTCAGCTTGAGGGTTGCAAGTCTCAGCTGTTGTGGACTTCTTTTTTCCTTGAAAGTGATGAAAATAAGATGGAGTGAAAGAGGAAAAACCCAGGAAGGGAGAGCTGTGCGACTGTGCTTGGCATGCTTCCCAGGTGGGTGAGGGAGCTCAGGCCACCAGGGCTGTAGCTAAACAGCCTTTGGGTGGGAAGACTGAATTCAAAGGGTGTGGAAGGGCTGAAACTTATTAAGAAGGAAATGAAGTTGTCAAGAGAGAATGAAGCAGCTCCATTCCCCACTTTCATTTCTCTCTCTGTCTCTGTAGTATGCAAAAAACCCCAAATCTTCACAAAGTAAATGTGCTGCATGGCTGTTTCTGCTGTAAGGATGGGAACGAGTCCAGAGATTATAAAGCAGAGGCAGGGAAGAGATGAAGAGATGAAAACTGTTTCAAATGAGAAATGGCTATAAATAGCTATGACTCTTGCATGTAGGGAGAATCCATAACATAATTCTAAAGAAATATTTTGGGTTTATATACTTACATAGTTAGGGTCCCAAACGCTGTAAAGCAGTTCTTCGTTGACTTTTACCACAAAATAAAAGAGGAAGATAACTAACATAATGAGAGGACTGATAAATCTCCAGGTAATCTGCCAGAAAATATTTGGCTTGTGTCCAATCATGAACTCAATATCCTTGTTAAATCTGGAAACAAAAACAGAAAGTTCAGGAAGGTAGAAACTGGTCAGGATCAAAGGGTTCCTGCTCATCAACAAAGAAACCCAACCCCAGGCTGTGCCCAGCTAAGCTTTCCAGGACTTTGCTACAGGAGGATTGATAAAAACATTGGAAGTTAGACTTAGGTAGTTCAGATTGAGGCAGGTGTAAGTTGCAAGTCAGGAAAATGATTTTTATTAGGTTTACTTTCTTCAAGAAGTCTGTGAAGCATATGAAAAATGGTTTTGATAACAGAAGTTAATGCAGGTGGAATTTTCCTACAAGAATTGCAGTGTCATTTCATGAATTCTTTGGTAAGCATCTCAGAATTACACAATGACACAATACTGAGGGGAAAAAAATATGTGAATGGTAGTAGTAAAAAAGAAAATCAGATTCTGTGCAGAATTTCTGCTTGATTTGGGTTGCTACTGGTTTTATCATAGAATCATAGAATGGTAAGGTTGGAAGGGACCTCAAAGATCACCTAGTTCCAACCCCCTGCCATAGGCAGGGACACCTCCCACTAGTACAGGTTACTCAATGCCTTGTCCAACATCTAAGTTCTCAGGCTTTACTTTGTGTTTACTATGCATTAATTATGTACAGGAACATGACAACATTAGATGTATTAAATCTATAAAAAAGCTGATAGGGTAATAATTACTCACTGCTACAACTGATAGAGTCCTGTATCTACTAGCTAAGAATGTTTCCCAACAGCCTTGTATTTGCACCCTGCTGTAAAACAATTATCTGCAGCCTGCTTGGAAATCTCTGCCCTGGAACCCTCCTGGGATATACCTCTGTTTTAAACTTTCAGCTCAGTGCCAATGTGCTTGTACTTTGTTTCAGCTAACTGAATGTTTACTGCTGTTTATCCTGAAGAACATTTGTTGTAAATGTCACAACATTTACAATGTAAATGAGCTATAGTGGCATTCATGTGCAACTGTGTGCAGTTCTGGAGCCCTCAGCACAGGAAGGACATGGAAGTGTTGGAGCAGGTCCAGAGGAGGCCACCAAGATGATGAGAGGGCTGCAGCAGCTCTGCTATGAGGACAGGCTGAGAGAGTTGGGGCTCTGCAGCCTGGAGAAGAGAAGGCTTCCAGGAGACCTTAGAGTAGCCTTCCAGTATCTGAAGGGGGCTCCAGGAAGGCTGGGCAGGGACTATTGACAAGGTCTTGCAATGCCAGGACAAGGGGCAATGGGTTTGAACTGGCAGAGGGGAGATTGAAAGTGGATGTTAGGAGGAAGTTCTTTGCAGTGAGGGTGGTGAGACACTGGCACAGGTTGGCCAGGGAGGTTGTGGCTGCTCCCTCCCTGGAGGTGTTCAAGGTCAGCTTGGAGGAGGCCTTGAGTGACCTGTGCTAGTGGGAGGTGTCCCTGCCTATGGCAGGAGGTTGGAACTGGCTGATCCTTGAGGTCCCTTCCAACCTTACCATTCTATGATTCTATAATGTGGCCATCTTAAATGCATACATTCTGCTGCCTACTTTAAAATTAAATTATTTGCAGTCATATTATTGCGCTGTAGGGCACCTGCTTAATATTTTCATGCAGTATTTTAGGGATTTGTTTATTTTAGTTGGTTGTTATAGAACGTTATCTACTGCAATGCATTGATGAAGTGGAAAGTTTTCATGTACAAATCCCCACTGCATTCATTCACAGATTCATAGAAAGCTTTAGGCTGGAAGGGACCTTGAAGATCATCCAGTTCCAACCCCCCCTGTCATGGGCAGGGACACCTCCCACTAAACCAGGTTGCTCAAGGCCTGTCTTAACATAGCATTTTTTCTTTTTGTAGAGAACTATGTTAGAAATATAAATCACAAATAACAGTTACATAATTTCAATGGTTTCCATAACAGAGATTCTACACATTGAGATGAGGGTGGTGAGACCTTGGAATGGGTTGCCCAGGGAGGTGGTGGAAGCCTCATCCTTGGAGATGCTTAAGAATCATAGAATCACAGAATCATAGAATCAGTCATGTTGGAAGAGACTTCCAAGCTCATCCAGCTCAACCTAGCACCCAGCCCTAGCCAATCAAACAGACCATGGCACTAAGTGCCCCATCCAGGCTTTACTTGCACACCTCCAGGGGTAGCAACTCCACTGCCTCCCTGGGCAGCCCATTCCAATGCCAATCACTCTCTCTGTCAAGAACATCCTCCTTATATCCAGCCTAGACCTGCCCTGGCACAACTTGAGACTGTGTCCCTTTGGTCTGTTGCTGGTTGCCTGGCAGAAGAGCCCAACCCCACCTGGCTACAACCTCCCTTCAGGTAGCTGTAGAGAGCAATGAGGTCTGCCCTGAGCCTCCTCTTCTGCAGGCTGCACAGCCCCAGCTCCCTCAGCCTCTCCTCACAGGGCTGTGCTCCAGGCCCCTCACCAGCCTTTGTACCCTTCTCTGAACAGCTTCCAGTACCTCAACAGGCTGGATGAGGCTCTGGACACCCTGATCTAATGTGAGGTGTCCCTGCCCATGGGAGGGGAGTTGGAGCTAGATGATCCTTGTGGTCCCTTCCAACCCTGACTGATTCTATGATTCTGTGTTGTTAAGATTGCAGCTACACAACTAACCAATCTGTGTACCAGTTTCTAGTAACATTTAACTTGTATTTCATACCTGTCTATTCCATAGATGTAGACCACTGAAAATGTCTCACAAAATGCAATTATCAGCAAGGGAATAGAGCCAGCAAAATTGTCAAACAGAGCCAGCCAGTAATTACCAGAGTTCAGCACAAAAATGAAAGCAATCAAGTAAGAGCCCAAACAAATGAGACCTGTGAAAACAACCAAAACAGCAGCACGTTTAGGCAAGAAAACACAAATTCCAACAAAGAAAACTCCCCACAAACCCCCCTCCCCACACACACCCTAACCCAAACCAAAAGCAAACAAACCCCACAAAACAAAGAAGCAAAGAACAAACCCCTGTTAAGATATTTTCCCAGCAGCTAGGAAGCTTTGTAAGTAACAAAGGTGCTGCAAAGAAAAGGAGAGAAGGCTGAGGAGGGAAACAGGTCCTCTTCGTCCTAGGCAGTGGGACAATGTTGCTCTAGGAGCTGCACTAGGGTGAAGTGCTCAGGTCCTACAGTTTTACAAAGGAGGTGAACCATCATGACCAGGCTGAGGGACAAGCCACAGGGTGAGTCTGCAGGAACAGAGGGAACCTCACAGGAGCTGTAAGAAAACCTTCAGCAGGGTCTTGGACTCTTAGGACTACGCCAGATGAGACAGTAGATGGGTGCTGGGTTGATTTTTCAGCATATAATTCATTCCCTAAGGGGAAAGGAGGTAATTCACCTCTAAGAAGCACTTACCAGTAACCAGTTCCTTAGGCACTTTGGGGGGTATAATCTTAAGGTCTTGTAAAGGTACAAGCACACCTTCCATATTTCCAAACATAGATGACAAACCCAAGCAGAAGAGCATGATGAAGAACAGGATGGACCACAAAGGTGAGACAGGCATTTTGGTGATAGCTTCAGTGAAGACAATGAAGGCCAGGCCAGTTCCTTCAACTCCCTGTGGAAGGTGTCAGAAGCTCCACAATGAAGCTCATGAGCACTGCACAGCACTTAAATTTACATTGGCATTCACTCCACTTGGTGTATGCTAAGCCATGCCTCCAGGCTTAGACTTTTTGTTTTCACAAAGCCCTCCTAATGCAACGATATATTTACTGCAATTATAATACAAATTCTATTTCATGGAAGTTTGTGGACCCCTATTTTCATCTGTAATTTACCACCTTTTTAACAAAAACATAAGTGCTCCCATTGAATTCTTCACACTGCTGGCAAGGTCCACAATCTTTCCTCATTGTGATTCACTCACACTAATCAGGATAGGACTTGCACCAGCAAGGAAGCATCCTTGATCTGGGAATCTTTTCCCTGCCCAACTTGTGCTAATGCAGCTGAAAAGAGCTAGTTCCAGAGAGATATTTACTGCGGTTTTGCCAGCCACACAAAGTCAACCTAGAGAATTTGTGATTTTAGTTACTGGTCTGACAGATTGCCAACAGGAATTAAACATTTTATACATTCAGAAGAAAAAATGTAGTAAATAAAAGCAATTGGTGAGGCACTGGAACAGGTTGCCCAGGGAGGTCGTGTATGCTCCCTCCCTGGAGGTGTTCAAGGCCAGATTGGAGGAGGCCTTGAGTAACCTGTACTAGTGGGAGGTGTCCCTGCCTATGGCAGGGAGTTGGAACTAGATGATCCTTGAGGTCCCTTCCAACCTTACCATTCTATGATTCTATGAATTCTTCAGCCCAAGAGCATTCCTAGCTAACCTCAATCCATCAAGGGAAATAGATAAAACCTCAACAACCTCAGAAGGAGGAGTGCTAGGAATTTAAACAATTGCTGTCCATCTTTGTCATATTTATGGTATCAGTATGAGTCAGGGTCATATACTCACATCATTCAGGAAACTTTCCAGATCACAGGTTTCAAACTTCAGGCTTGCGAAAGTGTTTGGATCAGTCATGTTACATAGCTGCTGCATTTGTTCAAAGTTATCTTGTGTTACATTGCCTTCTGGCAAGTCAAAGGCATTCATCAGAGTAAGAATATTGCTGAAAAAAATTAAATGCAAATAATTTTATTTTAATGTTACATTATTTTATTTTTTTTCAATTTTCATTTTAAATTTAGTCTTGTTTTAAATTAAATGATTGAAGCATCCTCAGAACCCCTTTTCATCATGAAGCAAGTTATTAAGAGCACACTACTCCTGCCCCTCTACTCTGCCCTGGGGAGGCCTCATCTGGAGTCTTGTGTCCAGCTCAAGAAGGACAGGAGCTGCTTGAAAGAGTCCAGCACAGAGCCACAAAGATGATTAAGGAAGTTGAACATCTTCCTTATGAGGAGAGCACTGAGGGAGCTGGGGCTTGGAGCTGGAGGAGGAGGAGACTAAGGGGTGACCTCATTCATGGTTATAAATATGTAAAGGGTGAGTGCCAGGAGGCTGGAGCCAGGCTCTGCTGGGTGATGTCAAATGATAGGACAAGGGGTAATGGGTGGAAGTTGAGGCATAGGAGGTTCCATGTGAACCTGAGGAAGAATTTTTTTCCTTGTGAGGGTGACAGAACCCTGGAACAGGCTGCCCAGGGGGGTTGTGGAGTCTCCCTCTCTGGAGATGTTCAAGAACTGTCTGGATGTGTTCCTGATCTGCTCTGGGTGATCCTGCTCTGGCTGGGAGGCTGGGCCAGATGAGTTTTGGAGGTCCCTTACAGCCCCTGACATTCTGTGATTCTGTGATTTTACACCAAAATTCCACATCACAGTGATTCCTGTATTTTTTCATTCTGCTTTAAGAATGTTTCTGTTTGTCTTTCATGTGTTCAAATATCCAAACCTCACTGCCCAGAAATAAGGAATTCTGCTTCCTTTCCTCATTTCTCCCATGTTCATTCATTAACTTTCTGGTTGTCTATGTTCATCTGCATGTTCCTAGCTTCAGCACCTTTCTTTCTTCTGGAGACATGCATATGAAATCTGAATGCCGTATTGCTGAAAATGTAAAATAACATAAAATCATAGAATCATAGAATGGTAAGGTTGGAAGGGACCTCAAAGCTCATCCAGTTCCAACCCCCTGCCATAGGCAGGGACAACTCCCACTAGCACAGGTCACTCAAGGCCTCATCCAACCTGGCCTTGGACACCTCCAGGGAAGTTGTGGAGCACAGAATCACAGAATGTGATCGAAGAGGAGACCATGAAGATGCTCAGAGGGCTGCAGCAGCTCTGCTGTGAGAACAGGCTGACAGAGTTGGAGTTCTGCAGCCTGGAGAAGAGGAGGCTGGAGGAGACCTTAGAGTAGCCTTCCAGTATCTGAAAGGGGCTACAGGAAGGCTGGGGAGGGACTATCGACAAGGTCTTGTAATGACAGGACAAGGGGCAATGGGCTTGAACTGGCAGAGGGGAGATTGAAACTGGATGTTATTAGGAAGCTCTTTACATTGAGGGTGGTGAGACACTGGAACAGGTTGCCCAGGGAGATTCTGTGTTCCACAACCTCCCTGGAGGTGTTCAGGACCAGTTTGGAAAAGGCCCTGAGTGACCTGTGCTAGTGGGAAGTGTCCATGCCTATGGCAGGGGGCTGGAACTAGATGATCTTTGAGGTCCTTTCCAACCTTACCATTCTATAATTCTATGATTCTATATAGTACAGTTGTATTTGAAAGAATTATTAAAAAAAAACAAAAACAACCCAAAACACATTAAAAGATGGAATATCCTCTTTGTCCCTTGTTGCTCCTTGGAAACACCAGGGAACAATGAAAACTTACTTCCACATCATCTCTCAAGAAATGATGTGGCTCAAATATTTATCGTTCCCTATGGGGCTGATGCTATTCAGAAAGAATAAATCCATTATAATCAGAAAGAACAAATCCATTATAATCAGAAAGAATAAATCCATTATAATCAGACCAACAGACAGAGCTGCCTCAGCCAAAGAAATACCTAGACCTTTTTTTTTTTTTTTTTTTCCCCTCTCCAATAACTTACTTGTCAAAACAATCATCATATCTTTCTGTGGCTCTGAATCCAATGATGGAGTATATGACAGTTGCTGCATAGACAGATGTGAAACCGTTGATCGTCGATATAATCAAGGCATCTCTCTCACAGTTATTGCTGCAATTCAAAGAGGAAAGGAGAATGAATTTCAGACACTCTCCTGAAATAAGCATTAAAACTGGCCACCAAGGTAACAAAAA
>VWZE01017652.1:31989-42115 GCA_013396675.1 Eubucco bourcierii
AAAACGGACCCCCAAGGAAAAAAAAAAAACCACCAAAAAAAAAAAAAAAAAAGAGCAGTCTACAGATGCATAAAGAGATCGCTACACTCTCTAGGAACATACAAATATGGCTTAGCAAATTAAACTGTGGTGCCCTAAGCAGTTTAACAGCTATGCTCCCCCACACACACTCTGAATAATCCTGTTCACAAGCAACAATTGCCTAAGTTTTTTCCACGTCTGGCTCATGGAAAGTGAAAATGAAGGGGGAAAAAGCAGGCCTCCTGCTTTCCATGTGTATGTATAGACACACATTGTCATAAGCTCTTTATTAGCTGCTGCAGGGTAGATTTGAATTTGAATTTGGATAATGAGGAGGGAAAAGTGGGCAAAAGTTTCCATAGAACTTTGACAGTGTGTGCACTGTGTGCAGTTCTGGAGCCCTCAGCACAGGAAGGACATGGAAGTGTTGGAGTGGGTCCAGAGGAGGCCACAAGGATGCTCAGAGGGCTACAGCAGCTCTGCTATGAGGACAGGCTGAGAGAGTTGGGGCTCTGCAGCCTGGAGAAGAGAAGGCTTCCAGGAGACCTGATAGTAGCCTTCCAGTATCTGAAGGGGGCTACATGAAGGCTGGGGAGGGACTATTGACAAGGTCTTGCAATGCCAGGACAAGGGGCAATGGATTTGAACTGGCAGAGGGGAGATTTAGACTGGATGTTAGGAGAAAGTTGTTTGCAGTGAGGGTGGTGAGGCACTGGAACGGGTTGGCCAGGGAGGTTGTGGCTGCTCCCTCCTTGGAGGTGTTCAAGGTCAGCTTGGACAAGGCCTTGAGTGACCTGTACTAGTGGGAGGTGTCCCTACCTATGGCAGGAGGTTGGAACTGGATGATCCTTGCAGTCCCTTCCAACCTTACCATTCTGTGATTCTATGACACAGTGAACTGCAGTAGCCAAAGGCACTTGAAAATAGCTTTGTTTGATTTTTGGACAAAAAGTTGCTCAGGATGCCCTCAAATTTTGAAAATACAGCAGAATATACTGCTGCTAAGGCTGGACAGACAAGCTGTTGCATCACAAAATTGAACTGCTTTGGAGAGGCTTCTCTGGTTCTCTTCTTAGCATAGCTGCGCTAAGATGAAAAAATTGGAGACCCAGAAAGATACTTTCTTTTGAAGGACAAGATAAAGAAAGAATACAAAATTAGCTAACGGTTTTACAATCAGGCTGTAAAGCTCTAGACAGTGTATTTCTCTTGGCCAAGAGAGTGTTGCTGAGATTAAGCTGATGTTGTCATATTTAATCTTATGATCTCCTTCAAGAGAAGAGGAAAGACAAACCTGTCCAGGGAAGACCTTTGGTACTGTGATCTTTCCTCATTTACAGCACTGCAGACAGGTCTCTGGTGGCAGAAGGTCCTGCACTGAAATGCACTTGCTCCCGACTCCTGTCTTTTTCACTCTAACATCAGATTCTCAATGACAGGCTTGATAAAAATATTGCTTCCCTTCAAAGTAAAACACTCAAGCTCATCCTGATTATGAATGAGTGAATCCCTGATGGCATTAAAACTTCACAGTATTTACTGAGATGCCTGAGAGTAGAACCACTCACACTTGGTCCTGCTGGTGCTGGGCTCAGGTGGCCCAAATGCCACTGTAACCCTGTGGGGTTTGCATGTGTTTGCCTTGTATTTCCAGGGGAATTACATTGCTTTCTGCAGTTTCCTCCTTAAGCTGTGAATGGTTGAGCATTGAAGAAACATGGCCTGGTGTGCTGGGAAAGAAGGAGGACACTGCTCCTTTTCTTTGGATCTTTTGGAAAGATGCAAACCATTCTCTGCCTTGCTCCTCACAATGACAACACAATGACTTGGACCTGAATTGAGGCTTGCCACTTCGTACAAACTGGCAGGGACCTAAATTTCCAGAAGAAGAACTTTTCAAAAATCATCTGAAATCATGAGAGGTGGCAAGGGTTTGCATCAGTGACTGAAATGCTGGTATGGTGTGGTGAAACCTGAGCCAAAATTGAAACATACACATGACTGACTCAAAGAATAATAACACAACATCACATCATAATTTGCTGATGGTGTCATTCCCTGGGTGATGGGAGGTTGCACTCAGTCTCTTCTCTGACCCCATCATGTATATAAAAGAAGGAACTGAAACTGAATCTACACAGCAAAACACTTATATATAGCTTCTTATCTCTAAGCTAAAGATTTAAACTCTGTTGTGTTGATTGCTCTGAATTGTGTGTATCACTCAGCTCTGCCAGCGTGGAGGCAAAGGGTGACACTGCACTGAGCACTCCTGCAGAGAAAGCTGCTGGTGGCAGGCAGCCAATCCTCTTCTTTCTAGCCTGCATCACCACTTCTTTTTGTAGGAAGCCAGCCAGTACTGGGACCTGAAATCTTGGCTTGTGGGAGAGCTAGGATCAGTCAGAGATGTGCCTTAAACACCAAGAGGATGGCATCCCAGTCCTGAGTAATTACTATGTGATGCTAAGGCAGAAGTGGACATGCTTCATTTGGAAGAACAAATTATTCATGTTAAATTGGGCTTTTTGCCTGGCTACTTACTGAACAGAGTTGTAACTGGAAAATGAAATGAGGCCTCCAAATGCCAAGGAGAAAGAGTAAAACACCTGAGCACCTGCATCCAGCCACGTCACTGGGTTAGCCAACTCGGTCACCTGAGGCACCAGACATACAGCTTTAAGCATAGGCAACATTGATAATTAGACTGAGTATGAGAGATTTAAAATAAAAATTAAACCATGAATATTAACCATGCAGAGCTCACCACTTTTGAAGAACCTTGACAATAAGTGAATACATTTAATTCTTTTTTTTTTTTTTTAAGAAGAAAAACCCAGTGCAGGTTTTCTACAACTACTTTGAAAATTGATAAACAAATTGCTTTCCACAGCTGACAGCAGCCATGCCTGAATCCAGAAGAGATGTTTATTATCAACCATTAATAATGATTATTTAGAGGTCTTCTCATGGAAAATGGACCCCCTTTTAATTTTGTTTTTAAACTCTTTATATATCTATATCTATATCTATAAATCTCTATCTCTAGTTCTATCTCTGTCTCTGTATCATATCTATGTATCCATATCTATATACCTATCTCTATCTCTATATCTATATCCATATCTATATATCTCTATCTCTATATTTATATCTGTATCTATATATCTATCTCTATCTCTATATCTACATCTATCTCTATATCTATATTTATATCTATGTTTGTATCTATATCTCTGTATCTATCTATATCTCTCTCTCTCTATCTATATCTCTATATCTCTATCTCCATCTCTATATTTATATCTATATTTGTACCTATAGCTCTATATCTATCTATATATCTCTATCTGTACCTCCACACCTATATCTCTATCTCTATCTCTATGTATATTTATATTTATATTTGTATCTATAGCTCTATATCTATCTATATATCTATATCTATACCTCCATACCTATATCTCTATCTATTTATATTTATATTTATATCTCTATATCTCTATCTCCATCTATATCTATATCTATATCTATATCTATCTATATCTCCATATCTATACATCTCTATCTATATCTCTATACATCTCTATCTCTATCTCTATCTATATATCCGTATCTATACATCTCTATCTATATCTCTATACATCTCTATCTCTATCTCTATCTATATATCCGTATCTATACATCTCTATCTATATCTCTATACATATCTATCTCTATCTCTGTCTATATCTCTATACATCTCTATCTCTATCTCTATCTCTATCTATCTATATATCCATATCTATACATCTCTATCTATATCTCTACACATCTCTATCTCTATCTATCTATATATCCGTATCTATACATCTCTATCTATATCTCTATACATATCTATCTCTATCTCTGTCTATATCTCTATACATCTCTATCTCTATCTCTATCTCTATCTCTATCTATCTATATCTCCATATCTATACATCTCTATCTATATCTCTATACATCTCTATCTCTATCTATCTATATATCCATATCTATACATCTCTATCTTTATCTCTGTATATCCCTATCTATATATCTCTATATCTATATCTATACCATCCTCTTAAGTATTTGGCCCATCTAGGCACACTGATTAGATGGGTTCTAGGTCAACTGGACAGTTTGTGTTTTGCAGGTAGACTCCTCCTCCACTAGCCTACAGGGAAAGCAAGCAAAGAGGCAAGGAGCCTTATGGCAACCTCATTGCATTGCTCTGCCATGACCCTTCTATTTTCTAGAACAGGTTATTTTGATGGAGTGTGGAGAAAGAGAGACTCTGTGTGTGTGGGGGGGGGGGGTTTATTTTACATCCAGTCGAAGCATTCATCCCCTAGAATCAAAATTTTAAAGGTGTCTGAGACATAGTGAGACAAGCATCAATGCAGGGGACTAATTTTCAATTGGTTGCTAGTTACAGAGGTGACTCCGTTGTGTTTCACTAAGAGGGGGGACCACACAGCGACTTACATTAGGGGTGAAGAGATACACAATTCCATTTGTTGATCCTTTCAGTGTCAGTCCCCGGATTAGAAAAATGGTAAGCACAAGGTATGGGAGGGTTGATGTTATATATACAGCCTGCACAAGAAGCATGTAGACAACAACACTTCAGTAAAGTACAACACTCGAATAAAAATAGCGCCGCAGGGAAGAAAAGAGAGAAATAAACAAGGTACTGTGACTAGCAATACTCCCAAGTTTCAAGCAAGTCACAATTAATATACTACAGGAGAAGAGCCCGTGCATTGCATTTTGATAATGAACATTTTAACAGCTAAAACATTTACAGTTATACAGTTTAAGACAAATTGACGTTGCTTAAATTTGACTCAGATCGCTCAACAGGTGCACAAAAAATAATCTGCACCCTGAGATCAGGTTTGATGCTGTCAGTGCAAGGTTTGGGTCTACAGGGCTACACTCTCTCGGAGATAATGTTAAGGATTAGCACAAACCCAAAGAAAATCTTTCCGTGTGTGTTTTGAAGAGAGTGGGCACGGCAAAAAGGCTGAGTTCCCTGATTCTGCATTTAATGTTAAGGTGGTAATACCTAAAGAAGGTTTTGCTAGGACGTGTAAGGATCTAGAATCATAGAATGGTAAGGTTGGAAAGGACCTCAAGGATCAGCCAGTTCCAACCCCCTGCCATAGGCAGGGACACCTCCCACTAGTACAGGTTACTCAAGGCCTCATCCAACCTGGCCTTGAACACCTCCAAGAAGGGAGCAGCCACAACCTCCCCGGGCAACCTGTTCCAGTGCCTCACCACCCTCACTGCAAAGAACTTCCTCCTAACATCCAGTCTAAATCTTCCCTCTGCCAGTTTAAACCCATTGCCCCTCATCCTGTCATTGCAAGACCTTGTCAATAGTCCCTCCCCAGCCTTCCTGTAGGCCCCCTTCAGATCCTGGAAGGCTACTCTCAGGTCTCCTGGAAGTCTTTTCTTCTCCAGGCTGAAGAGCCCCAACTCTCTCAGTCTGTCAGGATATGGATTATGAATTGCTCACAAAAAAAAAAAATCCATATAAAGCAAATCAATTCTGTTCAGCTTCCTTCTCCAAAAAGCAGCAGCAGGGGTGACAGAAGGAGTTCTAGAGATGCTCTCACTGAAGAACCAGGCAGTCACTATATTACCATTGTTCAAATTTGGGCTAAGAAAACCTTGACCTTCAGCTACCACCATCATTAAGTCTAGATAAATGAGCACAACAGCATAATGAATACCATCTCATAGGAAAAGCAAAGCAGAGTACCTTTCCTGTGGTCTCGATGCCTCTGATCGTGCACACGTACAGCACGCCCCATGCACATGTTAAACATAACAGAAGCCACCACTGGATAGAGCCTGAGTCGCCGATGGAAGTGGAGGTGTTTAATGTTTCTCTGTAGAAGAAATAATCTACAGGAGAGCTTTTGGCACACTCTTCTATGTAACCTGTAACCACAAAATAGTTTTCATTCTGTGTGCCTATTTATTTAGGGGTGGGGGTGGGGAAAGAAAACAGTTTAATGTTAAACATCAGTGTTCTAAATTGTGCTGCCTAATATCCATGATTTTGGCTGGGAAAATCTACAGTAGTGGGATGAGACCTTGAGCAAGCTGCTCTAGTAGAAGGTGTCCCTGCCCATGATGGAAAGGGGATTGAACTAGATCACAGAATCACAGTATCACAGAATGGCAGGGACTGGAAGGGACCTCGAAAGCTCATCCAGTCCAACCCCCATGCAGAGCAGGATCTCCTAGACCAGATCACACAGGAACACATCCAGACAGTTCTCGAATATCTCCAGAGGAGACTCCACAACCCGCCCTGGGCAGCCTGTTCTAGGGTGCTGTCACCCTCACAGGGGAAAAAAACTCCTCCTGATGTTTACATGAAACTTCCTATGCCTCAGCTTCCACTCATTGCCCCTTGTCCTGTCGTTGGGCATCACCCAGCAGAGCCTGGCTCCAATCTCCTGGCACTCACCCTGCTCATATTTATAAACATTGATAAGGTTAACAGGGATTTAAATACAGATTTTATTATTGTTTCTGTTCATTCAGTTTGTGTTTCTACTGATTAATCATGTAGACAAGATCTTTAAACAGTAAAAGACTCTTATATATTTTTTTTTCTACAAAAATGTGAGGTTTGAAGCCTCTTGTGCCAAAGAAAGCATGGAGAGGATTTCTTGATTGCATGGAATATTTTTTTTTTCATAGAAGAGATAGGGAGATGGCTTTCAATGATTGTACACTTCTTATCTCTTCTTAACAAACACCAATCAAACATACAACTTTAGGCTTTCCACATCTCTTACTTGATGGAGTGTGGCCACCTGTGCCCAGCTTCCTGTACCAGGCAACTCTTCCCCTCCCACACCTACAGATCAGCACCACTTTGTTTTTCTCTTTGTGGGGCATTGTTCAAGGTGTCCTCAGCTCAAGTTGGATTCTCAGCTCTCTGCAATGTGCTGACCTCTGCCTTCTGCCCTGGCTTGGCCTTATATGAAAAGCTTTTTATAATTGTTCTGGGAGGAGAGGAGCAAAGCTCTCTGAGGAACTGACCCACCCCAAAAAAGCTGCTTCATACAGTTCCCTGCAGGGTTAACTACAGAAAACAAAGCTGCTGCTACCAAGCAGTCTTCAAGACTGTTGTCAGATTGAGAAATACAGGTGTTTCACATGGATTCTGCATATTTTGGTTCTTTTCTTTTTACTTTTTCTCCCAAGATGCCACTGGACATCTGTTGGTGATGGGTTGGATGGGACATATTGTCTCAACCTGGAAAACGTTGATGTTTATGCCAAACTTATGTTCTGTGAATGTTCTGTATGTGACCACATCTGTCAAAATCAGCCCTGAAGTTTCACATAAAGAAGTCAAAATTTCTCTTAGAGATTAAGTAGTGATCATCTATAATTTTTACAGAAAGAGACCCAGTTGGGCTAATTGCTAGAAAAGGGAAGATGTGCTTCACAACAAAACACAGCTTTACATGAACCATACCTGTTCTGTTGTCATTGAGAGGACAGCTACTCCAAGGCAGGGGCTCTTGGAAGGAGTTGAAGAAATACCACATTACCCAGGCAATAATTGTGTTGTAATATAAACCCACCAGGAAGGATACACACATTGCTGCTATACCTGGGGGAAAAAAACCAACAACAACAACAAAACAAACAAACAAAAAAAAATCAGAGCACAATGCAAATTTCGGTAGTCTTTGTAGGAAATATGAAAATACATAGAATCATAGAAAGGTAAGGTTGGAATGGACCTCAAGGATCATCTAGTTCCAACCCCCTGCCATAGGCAGGGACACCTCCCACTAGTACAGGTTACTCAAAGCCTCCTCCAACCTGGCCTTGAACATCTCCAGGGAGGGAGCAGCCACAACCTCCCTGGGCAACCTGTGGCAGTGTCTCACCACCCTCACTGTAAAAAACTTCTTGCTAACATCTAGTCTAAATCTTCCCTCTACCAGTTTAAACCCATTGCCCCTTGTCCTGTCATTGCAAGACCTTGTCAATAGTCCCTCCCCAGCCTTCCTGTAGGCCCCCTTCAGATACTGGAAAGTACTCTCAGGTCTCCTGGAAGCCTTCTCTTCTCCAGGCTGAAGAGCCCCAACTCCCTCAGCCTGTCCTCATAGCAGAGCTGCTGCAGTCCTCTGAGCATCTTTGTAGCCTCCTCTGGACCCACTCCAACACTTCCATGTCCTTCCTGTGCTGGGGGCTCCACAACTGCACACAGGACTCCAGGTGGGGTCTGAGGAGAGCAGAGTAAAGGGGCAGAATCCCCTCCCTTGCCCTGCTGCCCACACTGCTCTTGCTGCAGCCCAGCACTTGGTTGCTGTCTGGGCTGCACTCACACTGCAGGCTCATGTTGAGCTTTTCATCAACCCAGACTCCAAGGTCCTTTTCCTCAGGGCTGCTCTCCAGCCATTCCCCACCCAGCCTGGAGTTGTGCTTGGGATTGTGCCTACCCAGGTGCAGGACCTTACACTTGGCCTTGTTGAATGTCATGAGGTTGGCCTGGGCCCACCTCTGCAGCCTGTCCAGGTCCCTCTGGATGGATTCCTGCCCTCTAGCAAGTCGACTGTGCCACACAGCTTGGAGTCATCTGCAAACTTGCTGACTGTGATATGATGAGAGCCTTAACCTTTATCTACAACCAGTTGCCCTGGACCATGCCTAGTCAGATTTTGAATATCTCTATGTATGGACACTCCACATCCTCTATGGGTAACCTGTGCCTGGTACTTTGTCATCCTCCCAAGTGTTTTCTAATGTTCAGATGGCATCTGCTGTATTGCCTGTGTAATGATGCAGCTATGAAGCTTTCAATGCTGTGTGCATCATGATACTTTTACTACACTGGCAAATATAATTTGCATACTCAGAAGTCTAATACAGATATGAAATGTTTTCTGAAAAAACAAAACAAAACAGAACAAACCCCTGTTTGTTTCTAAGGCTTTTAGCATGGTAGGTCTCTCAGGTGTAAGAAAGTGATGCATGGAGCTAAAGTCTGGTAGAGCAGCTTAGGGAAAGGTTCAGTTGGTTTAGCCACAGGACAGTGCCAAAATAACTTTCAGGTACACTGAAATGTTCATCCTAATGGTCAAAATAGTCAATATCAACGATCCAGAAAATATCTATGAAGCTTCTATGTTCAAATCAGAGAAAGGTTTTAATTGAACATGTAGTCTCTGAGGAGAAAATTGTCGCAGTGCTTTATTGTGATTAGTGCAACCTAACCAAAGAGAGTTAGTGAGAAAATCAAAGCAGTAGCTCCTGGAATCCCTATGACACACCAGAGCAAGATCTTGAAGATCTGCTTTTAAGATTATCAGTTCAGAGACTTGTGCTTTCCTGGATAGCTTTTTATATCCTCTTTGGACTTACCAACCCCTTTCAAGGTAGGGTGGATAGAGCTCCAGACACCCACACTGCCTTTCCTCAGCCTTTGACCAATGGCAAACTCAAGATGAAGCAGGGGGATACCCTCCAGGACCAGCAAAATTAAGAAAGGGATCATGAAGGCTCCTGGAAAGGGAAAAAAAACCCAAGTTTCTCATCAGTCAAGTACTACAATAAAGCATAAACTTCAGTTTTGAAAGCTTTTGAAACAGCAAATGAGCCTTAAGCATGCTCATGGAAACCTTTTTCCAGAGAATAATGCTTTTGCCTGATTGCCCAAGCAGGGGATTTTACCACATATGTGGTTTCAAGTAGGTATTCTTGTCCTTTCCTAGTGATAAACAGAAACACAAATGACATAGTCTCAAGGTTAAGCTGTGAAGGAGCCACCTTTGGATTGCAAGTGGAGGAAAGGTAGGTAGTTTCTTGGAGGGAATTTCTTTTCTTCCGCAAAAGATGATGGTTTTATAATTGTGAATCATGCCAATTATATGAAGCAGTTGAGTGAAGTAAGCAAGATCTCTTGAAAGATTAGGCAGGAGCCTATGAAATAAACCAACCAAGAATCTCCCCAGAACTATGTTTGACAGCTGAGTAGAAGACATCTGAAGTTCAAGGTTCAAACCTTTTTAATTATGACAAACGTGGTTAGTAGTATAGGATGCCTTAATTTTTTTTT
>VWZE01017652.1:46282-62025 GCA_013396675.1 Eubucco bourcierii
AAAAAAGAAAAAAAAAAGAGGGGGGGGGGAGGGGAAGTTATGACAACTCTACAAAGCTACTCCATGGAACATTAAAAACAAATCAGTACTTTTCACAGTATCACAGTATCACCAGGGTTGGAAGAGACCTCAAAGATCATCAAGTCCAACCCATCACCACAGACCTCAAGACCAGACCATGGCACCAAGTGCCATGTCCAAACGCCACTTGAACACCTCCAGAGACGCTGACTCCGCCACCTCCCTGGGCAGCCCATTCCAGTAGCCAATGACTCTCTCAATGAAGAGAAGCTGACATATTTTATAAACCTAACAAATAAGCCAATAATCTGAAAATAAATGCTGTAGAGATGCATATGAAGAGTGAGTAATCTTCCAGTACAGCGGAGGTATTGGATTTTCATCTCATTTCTGCATTGTATTTCAGAGTACATAACCTTTGGCTTGGACACCTTTATAGCTATCAATCTCTCTTGAATCTAAGAGTTTCTAATGTAAAATTGAAAAGAAAAAAAGTACTACTGCTTTCACATAATGCATAATACCTCATAAAGACCAGATAGGTAAACTTCAGATGGGGATGTTTTCCTACATTATCAAGTTCTCCTCTCTCAGCTGTAGTGAGGATATCGTTATCAGCAGGGAACTGCTGATGTCATTACTGTCACTGTGGCATACCCAGTGGCAAGGTTTACTGCATACACGTGTGAGCTGTAGACTTAAAGACTTTTTTTCTTTTTTTAAAAAAATCAATGGTTTAAATATTAAATGCATGTTCTCTCTTTTTTTTTTTTTTATTATACTCATCAAGGATGAAAGAAAGATGTTTAAGAGTTGATTAAGTGATATGTTGCTCAATAAAGGTTCAGCAAAAGCTATACACAATGTCAGGGATGGTTGGTAAATTAAAGGAAATTTCAGTCTCATTAAGCTGGTGAAAGGCAAACACCATAGCTTTTTATATTATTGTATATGTGTGTGTATATATATATATGTATATATCACAGTATCACAGTATCACCAAGGTTGGAAGAGACCTCAAAGCTCATCAAGTCCAACCCATCACCACAGACCTCAAGACCAGACCATGGCACCAAGTGCCACATCCAAACCCACCTTGAACACCTCCAGGGATGGTGACTCCACCACCTCCCTGGGCAGCCCATNCAGGCTAACCAATCCCAGCTCCCTCAGCCTCTCTTCATAGGGCTGTGCTCGAGGCCTCTCCCCAGCCTCGTTGCCCTTCTCTGGACACACTCAAGCACCTCAATTGAACCAGCACAATTTAGGCAGAAGCAGCTCTCAAATAATTCTAGATTTAAGTTCAAACAGGTGAAAATAACAGTTTATAAATGGCTCAGCATTCCTAACTACAGTCAATACTGCAGAGAGGAAAAAAAAATTCATCTTCTTTGAAGTCCAGATATGAGGAGGAAATTTTATATGTCATTGTAGTTCATTTATGTTTCATGAAGGATATAATATAATATGTAATATAATATAATATAACACAACATTATATTATATCATATCATATCATATTAATTAATATTGTATTATTTAATATAGTAAAGTATAATATGATGTAATATAATATAATGTAATGTAATATAATATGATATGATGGTATATAATAATATATAGAATATAAAGATATAATATGTACTATATTGTACTTAGATAGTATTATATTACATTAGATTATATAGTATTATATATGATCTGATCTGATCTGATATTATAGTGTAAACACCAATTTGCAAAGTAAGTGGACATCCAGCCTGATTTGGGAGTCTCACTGCTGAAGTACTTCATACACCCTTGCTGCCTCACCCCTGCTAAGTGACTGCAAACTTTCATCCATGCAACTCCTATTTCAAAACCAAAGCAGCCCCCAAAAGCAGCCCTCAGAAACTAGAAATTGGTTTTGTGAGCTAAATTGTTTTTGTGAGCTAAGTTGTTTTTGTTCTGCATGCACTTTATGAGAGTCCCTAGTTATGTGATCACACAGGACTTTGTCTCATCCTTGGTAGATATTTACTCTGTGGTAAACAGCTGTGTTTTTTCTGTCTTCTAATGCACAGCCACAATTCACTATTGTATCCAAGCTGTGCCTTAGGACTCTCTAAGTAATCATGCCAGGGATGGACTGAGGAGCAGCATGATCCTCATCTCCAGTGTAAGACAGCAGCAGCAAGGATTTCTGCTGCTCTGCACCCAGGATTCAGTGAAGAAATACCTTGAAGACATGAGGTGTGAATTCTGACATTATCCAGAGTAAAGATGATGCAAAGACCATGGGAAAACAGAGCTTCCCAGGGCACTCATGAGTGTGCTGTATGCTTTCTGCTAGGTAACTTTAAAGAAGGTCTGCAGCACTGCAGGTCTCTCCTACTCTGTTACACAGGTACTTGTTTTTTCTTTTCCTTTCTTTTTCCTTTTTTTTTTTTAACCTCTGATTGAAGGGAGAATTTAGAGAGCAGGTGCTGTAATCACAGGCTCACAGGATATCAGTGGTTGGAAGGGACCCAAAGGGATCATCAAGTCCAACTCCCCTGCCACAGCAGGACGAGACAATCCAGCTCAGGACACACAGGAACACATCCAGACAGGCCTTGAAAGGCTCCAGAGAAGGAGACTCCACAACCTCTCTGGGCAGCCTGTGCCAGTGCTCTGCGACCCTTCCAGTCAAGAAGTTCTCCCTTGTGTTGAGCTGGAACCTGCTGTGCTGCAGCTCCCATCCATTGCTCCTTGTCCTATCCCGGGGAGCAAGTGAGCAGAGCCTGTCCCCCACTCCTGACCCCCAGCTCTCAGATAGTTACAAACATTGATTAAATCCCCTCTCAGTCTTCGCTTCTCCAGACTAATCAGCCCCAGGTCCCTCAGCCTGTCCTCATCAGGCAGTGCTCCAGTCCCCTCATCATCCTCCCAGCCCTCTGCTGGACCCTGTCCAGCAGATCCCTGTCCTTCTTCAACTGAGGAGCCCAAAACTGAACTCACTACTCAAGATGAGGTCTCGCCAGGGCAAAGTAGAGGCAGAGGAGAACCTTCCTTGATCTGCTGCACACACTCTTCTCAATGCATCCAAGGATCCCACTGGCCTTCATTGCCACAAGGGCACATTGCTGTGCCATGGATGTTCTCCACCAGCACTCCCAGGTCCCTCTCCACAGGACTGCTCTCCAGCAGATCCCCTCCCAGCCTGTGCTGCTGCAGTTTATTATTCCTCCCCAGGTGCAGGACTCTGCACTTGTCCTTGTTGAACCTCATTTGGTTCCTCTGTGCCCAGCTCAGTCTGTCAGGTCTCACTGAATGGCCACACAGCCTGCAGCTGTCTCAGCCAAGCCTCCCAGGTTGGTGTCATCAGCAAACCTGCTGAGCAGACTCTGTCTGTCTATGCCCTCATCAATGGCATTGATGAAGAGACCCAGCACTGATCCCTGGCAGACTCCACTGGTTACAGCTCTTCAGCTGGACCTGGTATTATTGATCACCACTCTTTGAAACTCTCTCTTGTAACCAGCTCCTAATCCACCTCACTGCATGCTCTTCCATCCCACACTTGCTGAGTTTGCTTACTAGGATGTCATGAGAGACAGTGTCAAAGGCCTTGCTATGAATGGATGGCATACAAAAGGATGGCAGTGGTGGCAGGAGTCAGCCTACCAGAAGAGGTTGAGCTGCACTGCACAGCAGGGCAGAAGGAAGGATTACACAACAGCTCTCCACCCTCACGTGTGATGAAGTTGAGGAGTCCTTTCCAGGAATCCACAGGAAGGCTTCGCCACTCACTCTTATGTACTGGTATGAGTCACAGCATTTGGTGTCATGCAGAATGGATAGAGAGAGCAGCAGGTCTGGCTGCAGGAACACATATCTATGTTGTTACCTTAAGCCCACAGCCAGCTGCATCATTTCTTTGCTATGTGCTGCCTTTCAACTTCCACTTCAAACCTGAGCGAGACAGTTCTAGGAAAGCAAGAGCTTGTGGCTAACTGTTGCTAGTGATCCTGAGCAAGGACAAGCCACAGGATTATGAGAGAGAAAAACAATTGCTGCAAAGGATAAACTAAAACACAGTACTGACAGACACACAGAATTCGTAAATCTTCACTGACTTCAGTCAGAAACTCAGCCCTGGAAAACAGAGCATGTCCATTTCCTGAGACTAAACAGAAGAATCTATGAAGCCTTCAACGTTGGAGATAGCCATCCACTTTATCACATTAAAACTGTCACAGGTGGAAAAGAGGTTATGATTTTATTTTTTTTTTTGGTGTGTGTTGGCTGTGCCACAAATGACCTTCGGTTTGCACTGCAAACTCTAAACACCATCCCGCGTTGGAAAAATCTCAAAAGCGTCTCTTCTGGCAACTGACTCTGCTGTTTGCACTGGCAACCCTCCACACAGCCCTCCTTGGCCCCTACTCTAAGTCAGAAGAGCAATTTTGAAACATGTCATTACATATATTTAATGAAAATTACTTTGAAACACCATTCTTTAAGACAAAAATTCAAGATGAAACCTCACAAAGCAATGAACAGTTTTCACACATGCTTCAGAGTGAAATAAGTAGGCAGTAGGCAGAAAACTCAGTCACAAAAGAAATTTCTGTTCTGTCCTGTAATACTTAAGCAATGGTTCAGCTCAGGATCATTTTTAAAAACAAAGAAACAAACATTTTTACATGATCATCCAGTCCTCACCTGAACCCTAAGGAGAGACAGTAAATTACATGGCACACATTTGAATTTAGTTAAAATTCATTAAATATAATAAAATCAAATTAGTTAATAACACTAACTGCTAAAAAAATGTTATCATTAACTACTTTCATTCTGCTGCTCCCACCATAAATTACACACACTCCTGCTACAGCTAATAAGCACGAGTCCAAACCCAATGAAAATACCAATATGAAAAGATCATCTGGGATCATGGCCAGGGTTCTACTCACAAGTAGTTTATTAATATTTTAAAATACCTTTATATATATATATATATATATATATATATATACATACATACATACATATACACACATATATGTGTATATACGTATATATATATATATACACACACATGTATACACATATATATGCACACACATATGTATATATACATATATACACATGCACACACACATATATATATACATACATACATATATACACATACACCTATATATATATATATATGCATGCATGCAAACTAACAGTTTTAGACTGAAAAACATATATATTGTGGGTATGACAGTGGAAAACTGATTTGATCAGTCCTGTGCCCTGAAATAAAAGCAGTCCCTTCCTTTTCTTCCATCATTAAGATGACTTCAGTGCGTGTTGACAGCCTGTGAAATAGCTTTGTCTGTTAGACAGTGTTCTAGAGATGAACATCTCTCTTTTCACAGCATCTGACCAGTTCTAAACACATTGCATTGCTTGTTTCCCAAAAGAGAGATTAAATCTAGCCAAAGCTATAACCAACATTACTTAAGTTATTAAAGACATCTTAAGGACATACCTCCTCCGTGGCTCTGACAGAGATATGGGAAGCGCCACACATTCCCTAAGCCCACACAAAACCCCACACATGTCAGCATGTACTGAGCCTTGTTATCCCATTTTGGTCTGGAGTCTGCCTCTTCTTTCTCAAGGACCTCAAGCTCTGCGTGGGAAGGTATCCTGTCCTCCAGGCCAGGATTGGGCAACTGCAGCTTCACCATATTTTAAATTTCCTGACTGAAAACCCTGCCCCAGTGAGGAAGTAAATGAGACAGGTAGCTAGTTAGAAATCTGTGCAAAAAGAGAACATCAGTTTGCTGTCTTCAGCTATATATAGTGAACCTTTGGCACTAAACTAGAGAGAGGAGGCTTCGGGTAAAAAGAAGCGTCAGCAAATCATTCAATTGACCAAGTCAGCTCTGACACTTATTAATGCTTTATCTGTCAAGGTTTTATGGAGCAGTCAGTTCATCTAGCAGAAGACATTGATTTCAGCTAATGTAATTCAGGAGATAATTTGGCTATAAACTATAATCGCCTATAAGGTTATGAAACACCCCTTACCACTCCCCTGGTTAAACTCACTTAAATAAATATATATCTAGCCCTAGAAAATACGGAGTAAAAAAGATTCCACTAGCTTCAGAAGGAATACAGAGGCTTCAGATGATTTTTTGTCAGGAAGATGAAGTGTTTGTGAATCAGCATCACCTCCAGGTTCCTGCTGTGCATGTTTACAAAGCTGTGTGTTTCTTGATAATGACCAAAACGTGTTCTTCCTCCTCTGTGAAAAATCTTCCTGGGCTAAATGCTTTGGCAGAAAGGATGGAGAATGGAAGGGATTATAAAATCTGACCTTTAAAATCATAAGCAAAATCTGCTTACCCTGATCATTATAGAACAAGGTCTGAAGAATGCAACATCTTGTAAAAGGGCCTGAAATCAAAGGTCCCTCTTCACCTTTTCAATGACCCTGTGTAGACTGGTCAAAAATAAAACCATGGGTTGACAAACACCATGGGTGCCACTCATGTTGTTATGCTTTCAGTACTATTATAACAAGTGTGTACCTCAGCATTACCCAAAGGTAAATACTTGCCATTTGACACTGTATTAAATCTAGCACAGTATGTGTCGTAAGAAAGAATTTTATCAGCTATGCCCTACAAGCTTATTACACACAATGACACAGGGTGGTCAAAATGAAGAACTAGAACAGGTCTCCTAAGTCCAGACCCTGCCAAAAGAGGTGAACATACCACAGCATTGCTGTGTAACCTTATCAAGTTGATTACATTTTTTTGGGGTACTTCCTATTTCTAAGAGGCCGATCTAGGATTTCAGTCCTCTTATGTCCCAAGAAGGATGTTTGTTCTCATTCTGAACAGAAAATTTACCCCAAAAGTGGACAACAGTATAGAGTGTGCCTTGGAATCAAGAACCAATATTTCACTCACTTGGCTTGAAATATGTCTATCAGTCTGCCTAAAATTAGCACTCACTTGCTTTTTTCATCAGTTCTGACATTGTTCCTCTTTGGCAGTGCCAACTAAATATTTCCTATCTTGTAGCAGAACCTCTTTTTCCCAGTTATCAAAATAACATTGTAAATTTCACCTAGTTTTTGCTTCTCCAGTACATTGAGCTGCTCAGCCCTTTCTGAATGATACTTGTTTGAGCATCCACGATACTTACGAGGTTGTACCATGAGTATTTCACTAATATGTTACTGTCCTTAGTTACTAGTGAAAGAATGACAGAAGACTGTTCCTAAACTAGTCCTTGAGGAACTGCATTAATAATCTCCCCTTAAACCAGCACTGGAAGTGCATTAGTAATCTTCTGCTTGCAGCATATCTTACCACTATCATTATATCTCTACCTAATTCTTTGCCTGTGGTGTATCTCCTATTTAGCTCAGCTGATACAGCCACTTGTGGTCATGTGGCAAGCAGTCTACTGCCATCCCCAAAGACTACATTTATTGCACTTCCTTTGTCTAGAAAAAAACAATTTTAATTCATGAGTAGCAATAGATAACTTTCAAATCTCAACTCTTCAACTTGCAGTTTCATGGAAAGACATTGACCTATTTATCAGTCAGTAGGAAGAAACTGCACAACCCAGGAGCTCACAACTTATCTGAGTTATTACTCTCCCAAATCACTGGAAGATAATCCTGATACCCATGCTGCAGGGAATAGGAGGCAATAGCAAGGAGCAAACAGAAGACAAATATGAAACCTCAGCATCCTCCCCATGGTATTTCAATATTCCCTGACTTGCAGGTTTTAGTTCTAAATATTTGCAAAGTGCTATGTAGAACCTTTAAATAAGTGAAGCGGCTCATGATTGCCTACTGTCCACACAACACATCTGACAGCTGCAGTCTAATGATTCTTTGTAATGAGGAATCTTTGACAACAGAGATCATGCATAGAATGTGTTGAATCTACAGCAGTTGGATGAGACCTTGAGCAAGCTAGTCTAGTAGAAAGTGACCCTGCCCATGACAGAAAGGGGATTGAACTAGATCACAGAATCACAGGGGCTGGAAGGACCTCCAAAGCTCATCCAGTCTGCCAGAGCAGATCACAAAGGAACAAATCCAAGTACATCTTGAATGTTTCCAGAGAAGGAGACTCCAAAACCCCCCTGGGCAGCCTGTTCCAGGGTTCTGTCACAGGGAAAAAAATTCCTCCTTAAGTTTAAATGAAACTTCCTATGTCTCGGCTTCCACCCAGTGCCCCTTGTCCTGTCATCAGGCATCACCGATGATCTTTATGGCCCCTTCCAATCCAAACCATTCTATGATTCATTGATTCTCTGTTTCTCTTTAAGCATAGTGCAAGGGGATATGGAAGGAATGAATGTAGTTGTTTTTGAGAATCAAACTATATGAGCACAATAGATAAAATATAAAATAAATTCACATGTGATAGGATAATAAGAAAAATTCCTCTCTGCTAAGTTTCATGTGCAAGCATTTCCCATTAGGATCAAAATAATATATTCCAGATTTCTCTCTACTGAATGAATTCCAAATGTCTTCCCAGTGCAGTTCATCTTACTTCGATAACGCCAGGTTCCAGTGGTTGTTATTTATCTATCAGTTGTTAAATATTTGCAGAAGCAAATATGCTGGTATAGCATCCAGCTCGAATTTCTTTATCAGTGTAATTACATCGTTAATGGTCTTGGAAGGCACAGTGCCTTCCTCTGAAGTAGTGATGACACCGGCTTGAATGTGCCAGGCAAATGCTCTGAGGGGTTGTCTATATTGCCACCCTGTGGATCTGAACAAACGACCTGGGTTGCTCTCAGGTACTCACACTCCCTTGCTCTGCTCTAAGATCAACTTCTCCTTCAAGTAATGCAAGGCAATTTTGGGGCAAGAAAGGTTGGCAACTCCCTTGGAGTTTGCCGTGGATAATAAATCCCTATGGAATCGATCCCTTCTGCTGCTAGATAAGACATGCTCTGCAAATTGTTAAATACAAATGCAGGAGAAGATAGATCTTACCTTTAGATTACTTATTTTTTAATTTAATTACAAGGGTTACTTGTCTTGTAACGTTTCTAGTGACATATTTGTATTTTTTTCTAAAGTTAAAATAGGCTGTACAGAAAAGTAAGACAACTTACATTCATAGAATCAACCCAAGAAGTAGAAGTGAGCTTCTGAAATGAAGAATTGTAACAAGCTGTGTTTTGGAAAGTGGATATATGTCACCTGGTAAAAAAATTTTATTTTGGACAGACCATTGTTGAAACAGTAATAGCAGCTCCTGAACCTATCCTGTGCTGTAACTTCACAGAAGTAAGGCAACATTACATAAATCAGCAGTGACTAGCACAGAACAGGTACCTGTAAGAGAATTTACATTGCACATGGCAAATTTCTGGTATTAACCTGGCTACTTACTTTCATAGAATCAATTGGGTTGGAAGAGACCTCCAGGCTCATCCAGCCCAACCTATCACCCAGCCCTAGCCAATCAACCAGACCATGGCACTAAGTGCCCCATCCAGGCTTTTCTTCAACATCTCTAGGGACAGTGACTCCACCACCTCCCTGGGCAGCCCATTCCAATGCCAATCACTCTCTCTGGCAAGAACTTCCTCCTAACATCCAGCCTAGATCTCCCTTGGCACAGCTTGAGACTGTGTCCCCTCGTTCTGCTGCTGGTTGCCTGGGAGCAGAGCCCAGTCCTACCTGGCTACAACCTCCCTTCAAGTAGTCGTAGACATCAGTGTGGTCTGCCTGAGTCTCCTCTTATCATTTTACAAAACCTTGATTAAAAAGGCAAGATCCCCTTTCTGAAAGTTATATGTTTTACTGGAATATCTACACATGCTCCTTTGTGGAAGAATATGGGTATAGTGTTTTTCTTAGGTGAAAAGGTCTTTCATCTCACAGGATAATGAAAGTGTTGGGAAAGAATACAAGAGGGCATAACAGTAAAGAAATGGCAAGAAAAGGGTATTAGGGGTGCAGATCAAGAGACCTGCATGGATGGAGCTGCTCACTTCCCTCTGAAGGGCCAGGTCAGGGCATGCTGTGATACCCATCTGCACCAAAGGGGCTCCTGGCTATGGGCGCCCTGCAGCGTGCCTGTGGTGACCTTGGTTCCATGGGGACAGTCCCTGGCTGGGAAACAAGCTGTCCTATCCAGAAGTGGAGGTGAGCTATGACACCATCTCCCAGGTGGATCACCTAGCAGTTGCTTCTGTGTCTGACCTTAGAGGCGCCTCTCTTTATGCTGATGTGGGCACTCCTGGGGCAGCACAGCTCACTCACCCTGCAAGAAGCCATTCCCATAGGGAGGACAAGTTCTTCTCTCCTGTGAATGATTTGAGTTGAATGGTTGATGTACCTGGCTGAATTGCCTGCCTTCTGCCCTCCACCATGGGCCTGCACTGGGGAAACCTCTTCTCAGCAGATCCTGTGAAAGGAAGGACCAGGTGCAACCAGCAAGCCAAGGCAGGGGCTTGTTTTTTAAGAAACCCAATTCCTTTCATTTAGAGCCATGGAGAAGAGCAGAGAGCAATAGCAAGATAAATGATTTGCATCCAGACATAGGAAACACATTGTGATGCTTTCCTTGTGATCCCATCCTCCCTGCTACCACACAGGACAAGTCTGCAACTCTCCACATATTTCCAGAGTGGTATTTGCAAGGTCTTGCAGTTAAAGGCAATCAATCCTAAACACCAAGATTGTTCTTTAATCTTGCCTTACCATACACCACATCATTAGGATCAACTGCATTGTTTTCTGTCCTTTTTTAGTAATGTTGTGAAATCTCTTACTTCAGTGAATCTGTAGCAAAATCTCACCAGCGTTTTCGGTTGGTTGAGTTTGTTTTGTTTTTGGTTTTGGTTTTGGTTTTGGTTGTTGTTGGTATTTTTTTTCCCATTCAGCTTCTGATTTGTAACAAAAGCAAAATATACAATGATTAGAATTACTCTTAGTTGTGTGATAAGCCTAAACCAGGAAAATATGGGAATGTAAAGATGGTGTTAATGATACAGCTGATGCCCTATGAAGAAGCAGCAGCAGAAACAGCAGAAGGAGCAGAAGTGAAGAAGCAGCAGCAGAAACAGCAGAAGCAGACTAAGCAGAAGTGAAGAAGCAGCAGCAGAACCAGAAGTAAAGCAGCAGCAGCAGCAGCAGCAGAGGAGAAATAAAATTTAGAGGGGAAGTGAAAGAAATTCTCTCACAGCCTGACAAAATCTGCTCAGGCGATTTTTTTAAATACGTGGAGAAAACACAAAATCCTTTTGTGAACTATCAATGGGTAAAATCCTTCACCAGCTATGCAAAGAGAGATTATTGAATCCCAGGCTTAGGAGGAGACTCAATCTCCAGCCTAGGGGACATTAATGATCATATTAGGATGGGAGAAATGCTGGGAAAATGTTTCAGAGTTGCATAGTTTTAAGGCTAATAATCAACGGCAGGTGGTTATGGAGTTTACTTTGCCAAGAAATGTTCTGTAGATTTTTAACTTTTTCTAAGTTTTATGCTCTGTTGTTCTAAAACCCTACCTGATAAGTAACCAAAAGACACAGCTCCTCAGTTGGCATGATTTGATTTCCTGAGTGTGTGCTTCATGGCTGCTGCCATCAGCCCACAACAGTTCAAGCAGGGATACCTGGAAGGTTTTCGGAGAAGTCCAATGAGCCTTGAAAGGTAAATCTCTTTCCATGTGATTGTAAACTTCTCTGGATGAGAAAGAAGTCCTTGAAACTTTCCAGGCTGTCACCAAATCCATCCATTGCTCTGCAACCTAGATAAAGATGGATACGGATTCCACCAGGGCAAAATTTGTGGTGTGATGTTGTCCTTCTGTTGATGACTCATTCTTGCCAAGCTATGCACAGGATGCAAAAGACTGCCTCTCTTGTAGCATTCTTTCTGCATCTGCACTCATCTGAAAAGTGGGAGAAATATCATGGACTTTTTTTTTTCAGCCATGACTCTTTTGCAGTCAGTGACTGCAACCACTGGAGGGTGTTGGAATGCAACTGAAGTAGGATGTCATGTACAATGACTTCCACAAGCATCCCGTTCTTCAGCGTTTTTATGGTGCCTATAAATTGTCAGTCTGTGGAAGGAAGTGTCCTCAGCCACAGAATTGTTAAAGATAACAAGCTAAGAACACTGTATCTGGTGTAGTTCTTCAAAAACTGACCTGCACTGATGCTCACGTGGAACCTTCTCTTTTTTGTCACCCAGAAATATGTTTATTTTTTTATATACTGGCACTTTGTGTACTACTTAATTCATCTTTGTATAAAAATATTTCACTGAAACAGTATCAGCTCCAGCAACAGCATCTGTCTCCTTGGTTTTGTTCTTGACACTTGGAAGGGAGCTGTGCTGTTCCTAACACCGCATTGTGTACATTCAGAAGATGCCCCAAATATGCTTTCATATTCAAATGTATTCCATCTTTGGAATCACTTTTGTCTGTACAGTATTGGAGGAGAGAGCTCCAGAGGAATCCTGCACAGCGGAGCCTGCTGATTGAAAGAGCCACAAGGGGGAGGTAGCATTTAATAATATAAAGCACCAACTACTTTGGCTGGTGATTTCATTCTGGTTGTGTAAGTCAAGTTTAGAAGTGAAGTGTTTCAAAAATACAAACCCGTAGCTGAGGAGTTTTTCCAGCAGCTGGATAAGCTCAGCCTGCAGCACAGGGCTGTTGGGGGTGTATGGCAGTGAATGGCCATCATGGCAGGTCTCACAATCCCTCTGCACTCTTCAAACTCTCTAATCCTTCAAACACCACAGACTCTTGATTTTCAGAGGCACCATTTACTTTCAGTTATTTGGTTGTTGCCATTAGCATTACACAGAGTAGCAAGCACTTTTGAGGCTGTTTTACCAGTATTATAGAATCATTAGAATCATACAATGGTTTTGGGTTGGAAGGAACCTTTACAGGTCTTCTAGTCCAGCTCAACTGCAGTGAGCAATGATTATCTTCAGCTCAAAAGCTGCTGAAAGGTTGCTCAAAGTCCTGTCCAAACTCACCCTGAATGTTTCCAGGGATAGCTCTGTTCCAGTGTTTCACCACCATCATTGCAAAAAATCTTTTCTAATCTCCCTGTTTTTAAGTTGAAAACATCACTACTCATCCTGCTGCTCTAGGCCCTACTAAAAAGATTGTCCCCATCTTTCTCACATGCTCCCTTTAAGCACTGAGAGGCCACTAAAAGGCCTACCTAGAGCCTTCTCTTCTCTAGGCTGAACAATCCCAGTATTGTTTCATCCTTTCACTTTCTCTGAAGGTTAATGATAGTTTATAAATAGACTTTTTGCACAATTCCTTTCAGAGTAATTTCTCATACAATGGTGAATAGGACAACAAGCTATGAGTGCACTTGTGCATCTGAAATAAAGCTTGCCACAAAGGTGACTTGTTGGCCACCACCCTTAATACTGTTGTACAGGTACAAGCTGAGAGGTATGACCATTTTTAAACAGACCTTCTGATATTAAGATCCAGGTTGCCCCCTTCTCATCTGCATGATTCACAAAGTATAACTTGGTACTTTTCATTTATTCAAAGCTGGGAGCTTTCTGTAAGGGCTTTGACAGAGCTTTTCCCATGTTAGAAAACAAAAAAAAATCAGGTTTCAATATTCAGATTTAGATGTTCCTATCCAGAAGTAAATTTTCAACCTGGGATATTTTTTAGAATCTCCTACAGCAATTGTGTTGACTTATATTGAACACCCTCCAGTGGTTGCAGTCACTGACTGCATAAGAGTCATGGCTGAAAAAAAAGCCACGACATTTCTCCCTCCTCAGTTTTCAGATGAGTGCAGATGCAGAAAGGTAGCTACAACCTACCTAAATTTCAGTGAGTTCCTTCTTTGCAGATCCATTTGTTGCCTCAGCTATGCAGTGACTAGCTGGAGAGCTGCAGAACCAGGCACTCAATTCGACTAGGTGGCCTTGGCATACACAGAGGGAAAGCCTTCACACAGAACAACAGAATCATAGAACGGTCTGGGTAGGAAGAGACCTCCAAAGGTCATCTAGTCCAACCTACTCTGCAGTAAGCAGGGGCATCCCCAACCAGATCAGGTTGCCCAGAGCCCTTTCAAGCCTCATCTTGAGTATCTCCAATGATGGGACCTCAACTACCTCCCTGGGCAAGCTGTTTCATTGTTCCACTACCCTCATGGTAAGGAACTTGTCCCAGCTGCATCACCTTTTATCACAGTAATAACTTAAATTCCTTTGATTTTGCTACACTATCTAAACTGTTGACCACTGTTTTTATCCGAATACTCACTATTTCCTCATCCTCACATGTTCAAAAGCATGATTCATAGCACCTGTTAGCAAGGGCTAACAGGTGGCTTCTTAGGACCCTTTCCTTCAAGAGGGGCTTAAACAGAGCTCTGGCCTGCAGAGCTCCTATTTAGGCAAAAGAAGAAAAGCCCAGATCCACCAGGCTGCTCCTTTTTAGCTGATCCCCTTCAGGAGCACTTTTAAAGGAAGATTTCCGTTTTCCAGCTCTCAGTTCAAGTTCCATGAAGTCCAGAGTGTGTTTTGTGTTTCTCTTTGTGATGCATGGACCCAGGACAGCAGCTGTGTAACACAACTGACACACCAAACAGAACATGATTTCTGCTTTTATGGAAAGCACAAGCTGTCTCAACAGGTCTCCTTCCCATGTCTACCACCCTTACCAGTTGACTGGGGACAACTTAGCTGTGATGACAAGGGATGGGTAAACACAAAACACAGTGACACAGAGATGAAGGAATTAAAGACTTTCAGAGGGTCTCAATGCTGTCCTAGAGTAGCTGGATTGCAGGTCTTCAAAGGCAGAAGGCAGATGAGGAAATCCACACAGGGGAATGAAAGCAAGTTGAGAGTGAGACATTTGAGGGATTTTGGAGGGAGGTAGAATACCCTACTTAAACAGACTGAAGGAATGACCCTAGTCTTTCAGAGCGGATGGTCATCCTTAATCATTCATCTTTACTTAAAGCTGGTGGACTTGACTCTTTAATGATGCTGTTCTTTCCTAAGAAAGAAAACCACTTTCAAATATATTCTCTTCTCAGGATCAAGACCAAAACATTTTACATGCTAAATTTTAAATTGTCCATTTGGTCAAAATTTAATTGTGCACTTTGCTTGGAAAGATGGAATAAAATAGCAAATTCCACTCCTCCCATCCACCCTGCCCATGTTACAAAACAGTGCAGAAATATGCAAGGGGTTTTATTGAGTTTTTATTGTTATTAACACGTGAGTGATTATTTTCATAACAAAAAAAAAAAGTTCCATTATTTTGAAAACAAATTATTCTTGCATTTTATATATATATATGTGTGTGTGTGTGTGTGTGTGTGTGTGTGTCTGCATTTCCAAACAAATAACCAATTCAAACCAATAGCCATTGGGCAACATAAAGTTCGCAACAGAACTTTCAATACAACAACCTACAAGGGAGAACGTTTCAAAAATATGTAACATACAGACATGGAGTGTTTGGGTAGAAACTAACAGTATCAGCGCTTCTAAAATGGTTATGCAGTTTTAAAAGTCCTTATGGAAACACACTTCATTCTTCATAGAATCATAGAATGGTAAGGTTGGAAGGGACCTCAAGGATTGTCTAGTTCCAACCCCCTGTCATAGGCAGGGACACCTCCCACTAGTACAGGTTACTCAAGGCCTCATCCAACCTGGCCTTGAACACCTC
>VWZE01017652.1:62170-100767 GCA_013396675.1 Eubucco bourcierii
CAGAGTAAAGGGGCAGAATCCCCTCCCTTACCCTGCTGCCCACACTGCTCTTGCTGCAGCCCAGCACTCGGTTGCTGTCTGAGCTGCATGTGCACACTGCAGGCTCATGTTGAGCTTTTCATCAACCCAGACTCCAAGGTCCTTTTCCTCAGGGCTGCTCTCAGCCATTCACCACCCAGCCTGTATTTGTGCTTGGGATTGTGCCTACCCAGGTGCAGGACCTTGCACTTGGTCTTGTTGAATGTCATGAGGTTGGCCTGGGCCCACATCTGCAGCCTGTCCAGGTCCCTCTGGATGGCATCCCTGCCCTCTAGCAAGTCGACTGTGCCACACAGCTTGGTGCCATCTGCACACTTGCTGAGGGTGCACTGATTCCTCTGTCCATGTCACTGACAAAGATGCCAAGCAGCACTGGTGCCAGCACTGACCCCTGAGGGATGCCACTTGCCACTGGTCTCCAGGTGGACATTGTGCCCTTGATCACCACTCTCTGTGTGCCACCATCCAGTCAGTTCCTTATCCAGCAGTGCTCCACCCATCAAGTCCATGTTTTTCCAGTTTGGTGACCGGGATGTCATGTGGGACAGAGTCAAATGCCTCTTAATATACTGATCTGCAAAGTTTCCATGAACCATTAGTTGTACAAATAACTGACACTCCTAAAAATAAGTGAAAGCAAATACCAAACATTTATTATATTTCATCCAACCCTGCACAATTGAGCATATGATGCCTCACATATTTATAGTGAAAAAAGTTGAAGTATTTTACCCTCTTTTTCACCCCTCTTTTTAAACCTTTTTAGTGGTGCCAGTGACTATGGAAACAAAATTAGTAAGTCTAAAATATTTGCTTTTTTAATACTAAGAACAAATTAGTACATGTGATTTCAAGGCATGAAACTGAAACACTGGCTCACTGACTGCTGTTTGCCAGCTGATTTGCTCAACTGCCTGTCTGTACATATGAAACGTGCCACAGTTGTGTGGTCAGACACTTTGCACATCCTGGAGGAAATACACACAGGGTAAGTTATTCATAGAACCAGACACAGAACGTTAGGGGTTGGAAGGTCATCTAGTCCAACCTCTGCCTCTCTGGGTAGCCTGTTTCTGTGTTCTGTCACCTTCACAGTGAAAAAGCTTTTCCTTATGTTCATGTGGAATGTCCTATGCTCCAGCTTGCACCTGTTGCCCCTTGTCCTATGACTGGACAAATGCAAACTGCTTTGCTCTACTAAGAAACTAGGCATGTATATATGGGCAGCAACAGCAGTTTGGCTCAAGCTGTCACACACGAGCAGTAACTCAACTGTGTTCTCATTTGCCAACTTGCATTTGTTTGGCATCCAGAGATGCTTTGGCCTTTCCAGTGTTTATGAATGCTGTCTCTTTTTTCCCCAGATCTACTACAACTTTATTAAAAAAAAAAATTAAAATATTCTAATAAATCAATACAACAGTATAATTAGCATTACAAAGGTGAACAAAATCACAACTGGAAAACTGAGCAGTTGGGAAACAAGCATTCTGCTCAAGAATTTTGTTTCATGTTGGGTATTTTTGCTGAGTAACTGGATTTGGCTGCACATGCTACTTCAAAAGATTTACCTGCTGTCTTCTGAACCCAACTAAAATAAAACCTAGAGGAAATAATAAAAGAAAATCCACATTTTCTGGAGTGTTATGTTAAACTTGGAAGTGCATTTACTTAGCTGGATTGCTTCTGACTCATGCAGTAGCAGATTGCCTACAGCAAAGGTGTTTGTCTTGTGTGGCTCACAGCAAAGAACTGCTAATTAAAGAACTGACAATCTGTCAACACCAACCAAAAGGCAAGTAACAGAGGTAACCAGATATTATAAACAAAAGGGTAAACACTGGCCTTTTGAGGTCCAAGATTGGATTAGAAAGAAAGAATTAAAAAAAGAGCTATTCTCCAAAATGCACAGCACATTTGAAAAAGTGGTTCTGATGCTCTGAGGACTCAAAAAATACTCAAGGTTTTTGGGGGGGTTGTGTTTTTTGGGTTTTTTTAATCTATATTTATTTTACTGTACTAACTAAATTTAAGTTTCCAACTTTGAAGTCTGCACATCTGTAGGCTTTCATAGTCATGCTGATGTGGAGTGGTGAACAATTAGCTCAAAATTTTAAAGTTGTAGGAAAGCACTTAGTTCTGGGAGAACTGAGATGGAGGAAGGGCAGCAGTGACTCCCAGAGCAGGCTGCATTTGAGTTCTTATCTACAAATAAACAGGCCTCATCCAAGGAATGGAGACAAGTGCAATGGCTGTAACCCATGGAGGTTTCTGCAAACTACCCAGGCAGGGATCTGGGATGCAGAGGCAGCAGTCACATCTATAATGGAGGCACACTGCTGAACTACAACCAAAACCTTGACATGTTAAAAATGTCAATATTCTTAAGTATTCTCACCTCCAGTAAGATGAGAATGGAATTCTGAGCTTATACACTCTCTAGCATTCCAAGTATGGATCCCTAGCTCATTAATCTCTTTCTCTATGTGTCATTCCAGTCAGCATCCTTTGGATGTTTCATTAGGAATGTTTCATTAAGTACTATTTGTATATCAAGTTGGAAGACAATGCAAGACTGATTAATTTGAAACATGATCATATTATTCCCCTCCTCAGAATACTATGATATATATTTATACACACACATTTACACATATATTTACATAAATGTACATTTATACATGTAGGATGTGTATTTCAAGCAGTTTGCTCAAACACACCTGCCTCAAAACCACTCGTTTCAATAATCAACCAACCAAACAAATGAAAAAGCCTTAAGCTACCCCACTTGGGAAGGACAATCACACCTCTCTGCTGACGGAGTATAGCCATCAACCAGGTAAATCAGTCTAAACCGAGTTCTGTTTTGTTGCTTCTAGTATCTAAGGAAGCTGGCATATCTCTATACTATACTGCAGTCTGCAATACAAACACACTCATAAGAGTTTAAGAGCATGCATAGCTCACTGGAGCTCACTTAGTGAAAGGCAAGGCACCAACACTGCACGTGTCCCATGCAAATACAAGTGCAACACAGGGCAGAAACAGAAATGTAACAGGAGAATTTAATGGCTTCAGACTACAATTGTGATAGTTCCTACTATGCAGAGTGAAACAGATAAAATACCACTACTTCCCCTAATGTTTTCCTAAAATGGCCTTTTCTGCCCTCTTGAACTTTTGTACTTCAACAGCTAGCTCCCAATATCTCAGATACAGCCACATAAGCTTTCCATTTTGACTTCTGCTTTTGTTCAGCAGATTGCTACAGTAGTTATCATGTTTGAAAATATCTTTTAAACCACCTTCCATATGTAGAGACACAGCAATTGGATCAGTTGCTGCTTTAACTAGCAGATTTTTCTCTATTTCGAGTCTCTGGCTTCTAGGTACAACAAGACTGCAGTAGATATCCTGTCTTTCTTTAAGTCCATCTTCAAATTCTTTTAGTAAAAGATTGGCTCTCTTTTGCCACTCTTCTTCCTTTAACAAGCAACTCTGGTACAAGTTACCTGCTGCTCCTGAGTGTAAAAGGACTCGTTTTTCTCGCTCTAACTTCTCCTGCTCCTGTTCTAGGATCCTTCTTTCTTCTACTAGTTTACGACTTTGGGACACAAGGGCTTCTCGGTAGCTCAGTGTTTTGTTGCGTTCCTTTTCAAGCTCCAACTCCAAGTGAGCGACTGTGCGACGATTTTCTGTGATTATATCCCGGTATTTGGCTTCCAGGTCTCTTTGTAAAGATGAATGCTTTTTATAATATTCCTTTTTTTCTCTTTCTATTTCTTTTTGACATTCTCTGGTCCAGATCCAACCTATCATACATAAATGAGACTTCAAACACCGGTATAACACATATCATGATGGCTACAGTAAACTATCATTTATTATAATCATATCCATCATTATGACTCCAAAGAAGATATTAAGTGGTAAAAAAAAAAATCACCTCTATTCCCATCCCATAGAATGTATTTCTGTAAGTCCACGCTTCATGGCAAGTCACTTTAAATAGTCATGTTTCCACGGAAGTAAAACTTCCTAAGCATTTTACTGGTAATACACAGACTTCTTGGATTGTAGGCAAATAATGTTATAGGAAAACAATCTGGAGGTTTTCATTATAGGAACTGCACCGAGAACCTTCAATGTCCAGTAAATAAATACCAATCAGTGATTCTCTGTGTTGTTCCCTTTGGGCTCTCTAAAGAGCATGCGTCCACTCTCCTGAGAGAGCTTTGTAAACTGGAGATTATTAAATATAGACTCAATTATTTTGTGTGAAAAATGGCCATGGCCTTAATGTTATGAACAGTGTATACTGTTTATAAGTTATTAGATCAAAGGAAATCCCTAGGTGGGGTCCTCCTGTATGACCACCGTAGTGCTTTACGGACCTCGCCGTGGCTAGCAAGGGCGCACAGCCAGGCGAGACAGCTCCGCCGGGGACGCCTGGGCTCTACTTACGGAAGGCGGCCAAGCCCAGCATAGGGACCAGCAAGGCGTAGTTCCACCTGCTACCTTCATCCCCCGGCTCCCGTCGGTTTGGCAGGATGTTCCAGTTGGGAGGGTCATTCAAATTATTCATGAAGGCACCTTAGATTTACAGGAGAGAAACAGGGCCTTAGCAGTACGTAGTACAGTAGGATCGCTCCCACAGCCACCCTCTCACTAGAAACACAGCTGACATGGGTATTTTTGCCCCAGACCTTTACACAGCGGCCCCGTTAGTTGGGAACTTCAAACGGACGGGCTTTCACCTAGTAAGGGGCTCTCCGTGCTGATCCGTAACTGTCAACCTCGACTCGGTCAGCACCGCTCTGCAGCGGGCCCCCGAGCCTCAGCGCTGCTGATGTCACCGCCCAGTCCGTTCCCCGGCCGGTGGCACGTTAGATGGCGTCGCCGCCGCCCCGAAGGCCTCACGCTGCACACCGCGGCTCCCTGGCCCGGCCGGCCCAGCACGGGCCTGGGCGCGGGGCGGGGGCGCGATTCCAGACCTGGGTTGCCGGAACAGGACAGCCACCTACCAGCACGCGAGCTCGGTCACTTACATGCCAGGCCTGCCCCCTCCCGGGCCGGCCCATTAGGTAGGAGGACAACGCAGTGACTAGCCCAAGCACTAAGCCCTCCAGTCACCCAACCGCGTCACGGGACAAGGAAGGTTTGCGGACACCCCTACCCTACACAATTGGTTTCTCCTGCCGAGCCTAGCGGATAGCGGCACCCTCGCGCATGCGTCCTTGTTCGCACCTCCGGTTCCCTGCGAAATGGCGGCCACCGTTGCGGCTTCGCGGAGTTTGGCGAAGCGGTGGTTGCGGCCAGCGGCGCGGGCGGTGAGTGTTTGTCTTCGGCCTTCTCTGCTTTTGTGGTGGCGTCGCGGTAAACGGGAAATAGGCTACGGGGTTGGCTAGGAGAAGCTCTTTCGGCAGGGTGACTGGCCGGCTGAATTGAGGGATCCCGTGTGTCCCCTGCCGTTCCCCTCAGCCGCGTTTGGCCCGGTCCTGGCCTAGTCTTTCCTGCGGCCTGCTGGGTGGCGGACTGCGGCGGCCCGTATTCCATGTCTCTCCTGTGACCTTGGCAGGCGAACACCCGCCGCGGGGCCAAGAGCTGCAGGAACGGGACTGCCAGCCTTGTACGCGGCCGTGTGCTCTTTTGACAAACTCAGTCCCTTCGGAACTTGAGTCCCTTCGGAGCTTGCTATTTGCTGCTCCTCTCCTGGGACCGGTAACTTGGAGGTAACTGCTTCTGGCCATGGCCTCCTGCTCTGGGAAGCGAGCGGCGTAGCCTTAGGCTGTGGACAACCTCCCTCAGGGGCGTAGGAAGGCGATGTGCTAGGGAAAGGCCCTGGAAGAGTATAGCAGGTGCAGCACCCCCAAGTCCCATCATCCAGATAGAAAACTTACTGCTGGCTCCTGGAGCTGCATGGGAAGCTAGTCTGTATGTTGCTTAAAGCTGGCTAGCAGTTGTTTCCAGGACATTTTGTAGATGATCTGTAACAAACTTCTGGTGAAGGCTTGTTTTTTTCCGAGGTGAAGTAAGAGTTTTCAGTTTCCTTCCACTTTTTACACTGTGTGCAGTGGTAAAAATTAATGTGTCCAAATAGGATCCTAGAAATACAGCTGTAGTCCCAGTCTCAAAAATGAAATGCAGGAAAGACCATCTACTGAGAGGAAGAAGAGCTGAAAGAGTATTGATGTGTTTTATATGGCAGCGAACTGGCTCTGACTGGACCTTTAAATTCATGAGGACCATAATGTTCACAGTAGAGTAACAGTGGAGGATTAGTGTGATCAGTGTTTACTGCAAATCTGGAGTTACATCTTTTTCTGCTTTGTGGACTTCTCTCCAGACTCGTTCTGAAAATACATCAGTGGCAGCAGAAATTCTTACATATAGCTTTAACAAAAGCTTGTGTATGGGTATATGCCTGTATGGGTGGAAACATCAGTTATGAAAACTGTTTTGCAAAAGGTTAGGTGTGAGAAGGAAAAACATCTGCTAAACAGTGGTGTCATTTTGCTTTTTTAATTATGTATTTCCAGAATCCTCTGAAGTACATTCTGTAACTCCTTTATAGCACCTTCATAATGTAAGAATTCTTTGAAAGGTAATTAGTTGCAAGGCATTGTGGTAGAATTCTGACTGGAAATTGCAGTAAACTGCTTATTTTGAGGGAAGTAAAAAAAAAAAAAGACATCATTTGCTTTTGGGACCATAGTTCATAGCTCTTGCAGTTATTTTATTTTGAGTCTTGTGTTTTCCCCTCGGTTATTTTGCACTGTAAGTACAAATTCAGGTTTCTGAAAGCAGTTTTGCTGTAGAGAGGATATCCCATTGCAGCTCGAACTGTGATTGTTAGGTAAGTTGTTTTGCAGGTAAATTGTATCTGATAGATTGACTTGGTGAACTAGTCGAGCTGATTCTGACTGTGAAATGTGAATGAAGATTACTCATACAGATACAAAGATGGGCATGGAATTGCCCTAGAGCGTGGTAACACAGCAGAGTGGAAGAAGGAAAATAACTGCCTGGAGGAAAGTACTTGTAGAACTCGTTACAAATAGGTGTTAAGACTGGTCTCATTTAAAGATGACTGAAAACCAGAAGTATCTTAGCAAGTATGATGACACATTCATTATATTCACTGTTATGCAAGAAGACAGTTTCAAAAAACTAGTATAAGAAATGATGCAACTAGGTTGAAGGAAGCTTACTGTAGTTCAAGGATGGGGAAGAGGGGAACATTTGAAAGTGATATGAGAGGAAAGACCATCTTCTTAGTGTATTATAGGGTGATGGAACCATGAGTACATAAATTGCTGATAAAGGCAAATACCGCTCCAGTTCATTTTAGGACCTATTTCAAATAGGGAAGTGCTGATGTTTCTGCACAGGTCAGTAGTACAGCTTTGTGTTGCTGTTCTCGTCACTTGTCTCAAGTTTTCTGAATGGTGTGAAGAAGGAGTAGCAGTTTCCAAGAAATTTGATATTTAAGCCGTGGAGACTAAAATTCTGACTGTTCTAAGCCATCAAAACAAAGATTGGATACTGGGTAGGTTTGAATAGTGAGGAGTGTGAGTAACGTTACAGAAGGGAAGAGTTCTGCCCCTTGTGATTCATTCAGGTGTTAATAAATGTTTCTAAATTGTTCAGTAGTTACAGAATGAGAACAAGAGAAATACCTCTCACTTTAGAAGCAGTGATGAGGTGAAACATCGTTCTCTACCAAATTCCAAGGATTACTTGGCATGAGAAGTATTTTCCATTAATTTCTCTGGTTCTCATAAAAAAAGTCTTTGTTTAATTATGAAAAATATGCAAGAAAACAACAGCATTAATTGCAAACATATTCTTTTGTCAGTGCAGACTGAGATAGGTCTGCGAGACTGGTTAGTGTTAGTAAAGTAAGTAACAGATAATCTCTGACACCCTGTTCTTAAGTTCTGTTCTCTTACCCAGTCAGATACTTTTGTTTGTTTGTTCTGGATGTGACTATAGAAAAGCTAGAATTTCATTTCATGTAGCTCTAAACAGCATTTCAAACTTGAAACCTTTTTTTGTTCTGTAATAGTTGTTTTGTCCTCTTCATAGTGGCCTGTGGCATGCCAGACTGTTTCACGCAACTTACACTTCACAGCCTATGGAAAGAAAAATGCTTCTACGAAGGTTTCTGATTCGGTATGTTTATACTTCTTTATATTTTACTTAACAGGTTAGATAATGCAGGGAATGCTTCAGTGACATGACAAAAACAGGTACTTGGATTTTAGGAGATCTTTGTGTGAGTTGCTGAAATGTTTCTTTTAATGATCATTTCCACCCAAGAGTGTACATAACAGATGTGGTATTTGCTGCAAGAATCTATTAAGAACATTAAATGTATATTGCTTGTGTCTAAATGAAACTTTTTTGACGTAGCTTGAAATACTTATGATCGCAACAAACTGATTTATGTTTCCAGATTTCTACACAATATCCAGTAGTGGACCATGAATTCGATGCAGTTGTTGTGGGTGCAGGAGGAGCAGGCCTGCGGGCTGCGTTTGGCTTGTCAGAAGCTGGATTTAACACAGCATGTGTTACAAAACTGTTTCCCACCAGATCTCATACTGTTGCTGCACAGGTGAGAACTGAATTAGAACAATTACTTAAATAATGCCTGCTTTCAGAAAGCTGATTTGGTTATATGTTTGAACATCATGTTTCAAGGCCCTTCCTTTTATAAGTAATGTGTATTTACTTTAAAGTATTTTGGAAGGAGACAGATATATATTTAGATTCTCTTCAGTGCTGTTTCACAGCCTCCAGTGTAACTTTGCAGCTCGCCGTGTTACACAAAACAGAGCAAGATAATAACTGTTGTGAAACTGTGATTAAATTGCACAGATTTTTCACGGCCTTGTTAAATCTGACTGCTTTAAATCTTGTACATAGCGGTGTAAATGTTATGTGATTCTTAACAGAAATGAGGGAAACCTACTAAAACTGCGCTTCAGTAATACAGTTCTTGGTAAATACATTTTCTTTTTCAGGGAGGGATTAATGCTGCTCTGGGAAACATGGAGGATGATAACTGGAGGTGGCATTTTTATGACACAGTAAAAGGGTCTGATTGGCTGGGTGACCAGGATGCCATACACTACATGACTGAGCAAGCCCCTGCCGCAGTGATAGAGGTGAGACTCACTGAAAGTGATGTCAACTAGACAAGCTTCCAAAGATTTGTCTTTACTAGGAACATTGTGAAATAATTTATTGGATTGTTAGGTGCAAGTGTTTCTGATATTTATATTTGCGTTCAACAGCTGGAAAATTATGGGATGCCATTCAGCAGAACTGAAGAAGGAAAGATCTATCAGCGTGCATTTGGTGGACAGAGTCTTCAGTTTGGAAAAGGAGGACAAGCTCACAGGTGCTGTTGTGTTGCAGACAGGACAGGACACTCCCTGTTACATACGCTGTATGGCAGGGTAAGCAGCTGTGAATTAAACTTGGTCTGGGGATTTGTATTTGCAATTATGGATTTATTTTTTTTTCTGGGTTTTTTTTTTCCTTCCTTTGGAATTTGGCAGGGGAAGCCCCCCTCACTCCCAAAAAAAAGGAAAAAAAACAGTAAAATCCAACAAAGTATTTATCTGTTCCCATATGAATGAGGAATCCAAGAGAATGACTGATAGCAATTCTAGGTTTCCTTCCTTCCTTATAGAGTGCCAAAGGATGTAGCCTAGGTGATGCTTGGTTTTTGGAATGTATTGAAATAGAATAAAATGAAAGATCAGGATTATAATGTTTCCTGTGAAGACATCCTATGTTAATGAGTGTACACCATTAATTTTGTAGTCTGTAGTGGTTTTTCATGGTTAATGCTTTTGTGTGTTAACTATGCCCAAGGAGAACTTATGTAACCCCTTCCCCCAAACTTTTTTTTCCAAAAATCTGGTAGAGCAGCATTGTGGAACTCTAGAAACGAGGTGCAAGGCAGCATTTTCGTTCGCTAGCCTTCAAAGAGAGAACAGGGGGAAACTAGGCATAAAGACCTACTGCACATTTCTGGGATTGCTCTATGGCAAGTAAATGACTGGTGCTCCAGTAGTTATATGAATTCTACCAACTATAACTGAAGAGAGGTTTGATAATTTTTAAAATGCTAGTAAGCTACCTTAAACCTGAAATTAGCTACCTAGCAGCTAATACTTTTATTTACTTAGTAGCTAGCTAATTGCCTCCTTCAACCTGACACTATATATGCTGCTGCAATCCAAGTGCGCAGTGCTGCTAGACTCAGGTTTGTTCCTTGAGGGTGTGAAAGAATGTTTCGCTTGATGCCTGCTGCTTCTGCTAGTATTCTAGGCTCCTGGAGATGTACTGCACTTCTATGTGAGAGGTTAAGTAAAACCTGCTTGTACATGTATCAAGCACTGCAGCTGATTGAAGCGTTGCCAAAGGTAGAGGGAAACAAATTTGTTGACTAGCTATGACTTAGCAGGATAAACTGGTTGGTAAATAGTGTTTCTTTTTTCTAGAATAGATTCATTGCACATTGTATTAAAAGTTTATGAGGAAATGGGTTTTCTTGAAAGTTAGTGGGAGTGGTTTATATCCTGATTCAGCCCATATGCATTTACAGTTTTGAAAAGAGGTTGCTTTGGTTTCCTGCATTTTTCTTACAGTTTGTTTTGTTTTTTCTTTTTTTCCCCCAAATTTCCTTCCAGTCTCTAAGATATGATACAAGCTACTTTGTTGAATATTTTGCCTTGGACCTACTTATGGAAAATGGAGAATGTCGTGGTGTTATTGCCCTTTGCATAGAAGATGGCACTATACATCGTTTTAGAGCAAAGAACACTGTCATTGCCACTGGGTACTGTAACATTTGTGTTGGAATACAGAAACCTGTGTGTTTGTACTTGTATTTCAATCCATAGTGTGAAGGTGACAATCTGACTTCAAAAACCTAATTTATATATCCATCTTGTTCTCCTACCTCCTTGGTTAAAATCAATACAATTGAATTGAATCATTCTCTCTGAAAGAAAGCACATGCTAATTTTGTGACTAAGTATAAAATTTATTCTGACAGCTTTGAATTTTAGAGCATACATGTGGAGTGTGTAAGAGCAGTCATTATGTATGATCTAAATGGTCCTAGATTTTTCTCAAATTTACTGTTTGAAGCACACATTGCATGATCTGTCAGCATGTGTGTGTGTGTATCTTTAGGGTTCTGAGAATTTCCAGTAGGAAACTACTTTTTTCAAAGTCTTGGAGAGTATTATATTAAGATCCTAACATTGTAAATCTAGTTGCTGTAGGATGAAATTAGTTGAAATAGTTTTCATATGCTTATTAGAATGTTATATGCTTTAGTCTTCTGCTGTATATGGCTGTCTCCTTCCTGTTTTGATATGCAAAATATTTATAAATATATCTGTCAAAGACAAGCACTTAGTTTGATCACATAATTTGGCTTTACTAAAACCAAGGCTCTTTTCAGCCTTGTGTACTTTAAGGTACATACAATATGTAGAGTGATACATCTGAGAATTTGTCCTGTAATTGAGAGTATCAACAGTTCTAAATAATATTCAAAGGTAAACTCTTTGTTTTAGGCATAAGAATGAATGTTTAATACTTTATTTTAGACAACTAAGTTATGAAATGTAAGAATATAAGATCAGAGCCATATCTAGGATAGAGAGTGTTGTTACATAGAGTTCTTTTTAATAATGCTTCTAGTAGTAGTTTGAATTAAGGCTAATGATGCTTGATTGAGAGAGCTTTCTGAAGTAACTTTTCTCAGGTACAAAGCCTTCCAATACTAAATGAACTATCCTTTGGAATCATTATTCTTTTTGGTTTTTAGACCTAGTGTCACCAGCTGTTTTTCAAAAACAGTAGAGCACAGCAGAGCAATACCAGTTTTGGTGGCATTTTGTTCTGGTTTTATGTTTGTTTCTTTTTGTTGCTTTTTGTTGAACTTGGTACAGGTGTCAAAACTTGTGCATCTTGCTTACTGACTGCTCTGTTTCCACAATTGTGCAAACAGCATAGTTGAGTGGTGTATTCTAATGGTATATTTTTTTTTCCCTCTGCTAATTCTGTTAACTTTTGTGTCCTGTAGTGGGTACGGCCGCACTTACTTCAGTTGTACGTCTGCTCATACCAGTACGGGTGATGGCACTGCTATGGTCACACGAGCTGGTCTTCCTTGCCAGGACTTGGAATTTGTCCAGTTTCACCCTACTGGTACAAAATATGAAATGATGCTTGCAACATTGTTTTTGTATGAGTTGAACAGATTAGTTTTCTGTTGTTCTAAAGTGTGCTCAATTCAGTTTGCGCTTTCCTGCAGTACTTCCTTAGTGTGTCAGTTGCTTGTCATAGGTGTTTAGGTTTGTCTGCAGCTGCTTTTGAATATAAATCTGAGAGTAAGGCTTACAATACTAAAAAGGTCTCAGCTATTCTAATTTAAAGATTAGCATTAAATATTTTCAGGTGCTATCTTCATGACAGCTTTTATGAATTCCAAGCTGAAACCACTTCATCTTGCAAAACTGCATTTGCTTTTGTCTTCAATATCAAATCCTTTAGTATTTTAGATACAGAAACAACAAGACAGGTGCAATTGTTAGGGAATTATGTAATAGAATCCTTTGTAGAAGTAGGTAGTTGAAATAAAGGTCTATATTTAGGACTGATACTTGTAGCCCAGGATTACTTATCTAAACTGTGGACAACAAGCTAAAGTGTCTTGTTAGTTAATTAAATGCTTAGTGTAAATGGCAAACTTTTTGATCACTTAATTTTTTGTAAAGTTGTTAGTGATCCAATGTTCATTTCACTTAGTTAAGGTTTGCCTAATCAAAGAGGCTTCATTACTTGTGTCATAATTTTATAACTTTTGACATAACTGTCAAATGCATGAGTGAGTTAGCATTTTTGTCTTATGATGACTAGTCATGAAGGCTAACAAATACTGGTTTTCCTTCTCTAAAGGAAAACTGAGCTTTAGCTTTCTACCTGATGTGAAGCCATCCTGTACTTCCTAAGTACAGGAGAAGTTGGAACAGAGATGAATAAATTTGCCTTGATATAATCAGCTTCTGGTTTACTTAAAAATCTTAAAGTAATTGCTGGGAGTCTGCAAAATTGTTGTAAAATTCTCCTTGTATATTGATGAGTGCAGATCTCTTCCAGGTCTAATATTTTTAGACACTGTGGGTGTTCCAAATCAACTTGCTTACCGTTCAGGAAGAGTGTTCTAAAGGTACAACGTACTTGATTCTAAGCAGCTTTTGAGGATAGTTTGTGCTGGTTCTAGTCTGGGTCATTTTACAAAGTGGGGGGCGGGGAACTCCCGAACCATCACGCAGTTCCTAGTGGTATGATTAGGGTGGAATGAAATTCTACCTCTGTGACTTAACATGCATTATTTTAATAAGACCTTGTTTTCCTGGCCCTGGTCATTCTGATTATGAAGCTATCTAGAAAATATCTCACTTGATGTTATTTTCTTTCTTGACAGGTATCTATGGGGCTGGCTGCCTTATAACTGAAGGATGTCGTGGAGAAGGAGGCATTCTAATTAACAGTCAGGGTGAAAGATTTATGGAGAGATATGCACCAGTTGCTAAGGATCTGGCTTCCAGGGATGTAGTGTCTCGATCTATGACCATAGAAATCCGAGAAGGAAGGTTAGTTAAAAACTAAGGAAGTTTCAGAGTAAATATTTAATCATACTAGATTGTATAGAATCATAGAATTGTTTTGCTTTAAAAAAAAGAGTCCGAACTTTATATATGCAACCAGACATTCCAGAGTCTCCTGTTTGGAGTCTCCTGTTTGATTTTGGTGCATCTAGAGATGGTTGCTCAAACAATTTTAATGCATGTGCTCTTACTGCAAATGCGGAAATAATTTGGTCCTTTTTTATTTTGCCTAATTATCTTCACTTATTACGTATTTGTGCAAGATACAGTGGATTAAATTCTTAAATATTGTGAATTATTGTGGAAAAGAAAACTGGGAGGTGAAACAGTGCTTACATTCTGTTGAGTTCAACAGCCTTTTCAAATACACTAGGTATTTTGTCTGATAACATTGGAAAAATGGTTTTTTTTTTTTCCCCACAAACAAAACAGATTTGATTAGAAATACTACTGGTGTTTTCAGAATTCCTGTTTTTTATTCCAGTATTGATTTTTTTTGTTTGGTTGGTTGGTTTTGGTAGGGGTTGTGGTCCTGAAAAAGACCATGTCTACTTGCAATTGCACCACTTACCACCACAGCAGCTAGCAACCCGTCTCCCAGGAATTTCAGAAACAGCTATGATATTTGCTGGAGTTGATGTCACTAAAGAGCCTATTCCTGTTCTGCCTACTGTGCATTATAATATGGGAGGTATTCCTACTAACTACAAAGGACAGGTAAGTAATACCACTTTTAGTATATATACATATTTTAATCATAACAAGAAATTATTTCCCAAGTATTAAAGCATTAATTATGTTATTCATAAATGTAAGGATGATGGATAACATTAATAGTGTTATAATAATTGTGTCAGAGTACTTAAAACTCACAATGTGTTTTGTTTTTAAAAAGAACTTGAATGATGTTCTAGTCCATCTGGAGATGGGAGTTCCAGGAAACATCTAAAAAGGGGTTAATGTTATGTATGAGAACAATTTTTTGTTTGTTAAGTTGAGGATAACATAGTTGAACAAAGGCCAAACTAGTGCTCTATTACAACTCAAGTTCATATATATGAATTATATGTTCTTGTAATCTCTACAGTAAATTGGGTTGCTCCAACTCATACTAGTTAGAAGTCAGAGTGATGGTGTCAGCTGAATTTTTCTATTTTAGTGTATCTACTTGTTAATTTTCTAAAGCAAAATTCGACATTAAAAATGTGTGCAGATCAGCCTTTCACTATGTGATTTTTCCTTTTTGCTGCAGAATTGAGATGAAACAGAGCCATACACTCTGAATAATTAAAAAAAATCTTAGGTTTTAGTGCCATCTGTATTTACAAAGTATTACTGCTTACCCTTGAGAACTAAGTTATTTATGGTTTTAGAGTTGGAGAAAACCTTAGCCTGCTGTGTTTTAGCCTTACGCGTGCATGACCTTTGCTAATAAGGTGGTTTCCACTGTTAAAAACTGTTTTAAGAAATGAGTATTAATTGCCTGTGTGAAATGACAGGTGATCACACATGTGAATGGTGAGGATAAAGTGGTGCCAGGTTTATATGCTTGTGGGGAAGCAGCCTCTGCATCTGTCCATGGTGCAAATCGACTTGGAGCAAACTCTCTTCTGGATCTGGTGGTCTTTGGTCGTGCTTGTGCCCTTACTATTGCAGAGACGTGCAAGCCAGGTAAGTGTCACTTTGTTGGGAGACCTTTGCCTTTATGACTTCATTTCTGCCCAGCAAGGAGTTGTTGCTCCCTAATATAAATTCACAATGCTAGACACATACTCCTATTTGTTAGAAAAGGCAGAAACCACTTTGTGCTTTATATTGATATGGTCTTTGCTGTGCTAATGATTTATGTTAGCATTTGTGAGTTGGTCTTTTTAGAACTAGAATTGGGTCAGTACTATTGGCAAAAACAGTTGAGGTTTTTCACAAATCAGCAAAACAGAATGTTGGATGTGAAGCCTGACTTCCCTACATCCTGCACTACATCATCTGCCTGAAAATGGAGGCTGTCTTACACTTGGCCCTTTTGTATAGTGGAATGCACTACCACCTTGTTGATTTATGAGGTGGATTACACGTGCAAGTGATGAGAGAGATACTAAATATTGAAACATTTCCTATGTCTGGATTTTCACTGCTGAATATTTTTAAATATGGTTCGGCAGCAGTTGCTGAGCTGAGAAAACAAACTATGCCCCCATCCTCCCAACCTTAACAGAATACTGTTAAGAGGCAGTTATACTGCTAGAGTAGCTGAAATTCAGTAGTCATCTGCTTTCTCATTGCTTAATGTCCAAATTTAATAAGACACTTTGTTTCTACAGTTTAACGGTACAAAATGTACAGTGATGGTTGTGATGGACTCAGCTTAGATATAGTGATGCCTGTTAGCTGTGGCTTTGAATAAAGGTGTATTTAGGTACTTCTGGCTCCTTTTGAGTTTGAAGTTGCAGGAGAGTTCTTATCAGTTTGAACACAAAGCTGTGTGTGAGATGAAGTGTGCTGGTAAGATGCTGTTTGGTTTGTTATCCAATAAAAGATGGATTCTGGTATTAGAGGGAAGATGCAGAGCTCGTGTGTGACAGCCAAACTTACTGACTGGTCCTTGAAAAAGTCCAAGAGAGAGCAGGAGGGTTTGGGAGTGAGGGGACAAGCAAAGCATAGGAGAAAGGTGGTAAGGAGCCACAAGCTTATTCCCTAGTTTAGAAGAATTGTCATTAAATGCTGTTTTCAGGAAGCAGAATTTAGCAAAATCCACGAATTCCTCACAAACTGTCAGAAGAAAGAATGTGATTCATATATTCCACTTGTAATTTTAAATGTATGGATACTGTTGGTGGGAGCTATAGTTAACCTGTACATCAGAGAAAGGAAACAGATATTGGTTTAGTCAAATCTGAGTTTTAATAGTTGCTAGTCTGTGAAACAGTCAGAAACCACAACGGTGCCTGACCTACTGAACTGACTAGAGCCTTTCTTGCTAGGTGAGGCTGTTCCCTCCATAAAACCAAATGCTGGTGAGGAGTCAGTTGCTAATCTGGACAAACTAAGATTTGCTAATGGAACCATAAGAACTTCAGAAGTGCGACTTAACATGCAGAAGGTAAGCCTGGTGAAACTTCCCAGGTATAAGGTGGGAGAAGCTGCAAGCAATAGTGGCAGTTTCGTCACTTTGTGAGTATGCTTCAGGATTTGCTTTGCCGAAGTAAAATGCAGTGTGAGAAGTTCAGGCACAACAAAGACTATCAGTTTTGTTAGTTTCTTTGTGGTTATTCTCTTTTTGGGTAATTTACTGACTGCAGAATAGAGTGGGGTTTCCTCTGAAACAGAAGGATGTTTTTTCTTCAGGCCACAGACATGCTTAAAGTCCAAAGAGCTCTATATCAGGCTCTGTTGGAACTAATGAAACAATGTGAGATATGATGCAAATGCAGTGTGTGAAACTGATTTTGGTTTACTGTCGTGTAGGCAATGCAAAACCATGCTGCTGTATTTCGGACTGGTTCTGTACTCCAGGAAGGATGTGAAAAACTTAGCCAAATTTATAGCGATCTGGCTCATCTAAAGACATTTGACAGAGGTAATTTGGTAATTTGAAAGTAAAAAGTACACTGTGATCAGAGTATTCTCTGGAAAAGTAGGAAAAGTGTTGTGGTGTTTGTGGGCTTTTTGGGGTTTTTTTTGGTGGTTGGTTTCTTTTTTTTTTTTTCCTCCTTCCCCTTCTGGAAGCCTGCATTTCTTGAAATTCTCTCTAAAGACTTTGATTATTTTGAATCTTAAAAGATGTTTTGCAGAACCCTACTGGCTAAATGTGGTTATCAGTCAAGTACTTTATATTACTGGTCATTTGCTGGTTGCCTACTCTTTAGAAGGAGCAGATGCTGAAATTAGGTTTAACTTTATAAAGTACTAGGTTTGATCCTCTCAAAAGATGGTGGGGAGAGTTCTTCAGTTACTGAGGTGAACTTTGTAAATATCTTCTGAAAAGGCCAGAGAATTGCAAAAAGGTAGCAAGACTATACACAGACTGAGGACTCAGTTTTCACTCTTCAGCTGAGCAGATAGTGCTGCATGCAGACACTGCCTAGTCTTGCAGTGTATCTTAGGAGAACTTGTTTAAGTACAGCTGATGATACACCTTTTGTCCACTCAGGCGTATTTCTCTCCAATTACTGCTGTTGAGCATGTATCCTAACACTCAAAGTAGAACTAGCTTTCTGGGACAGGTCTTAACAATCATCAAAGAAAAGTATTAGAATATCTTAAAATTATGGGATCAAATGAATGTCTCAGTGAAGATAACATTCATTGAAGTGTACATGAGTCCACCTTGGAGGTACTTAAGTGAAGAAGAGCCTTGAATAGCTAGCAAACTTTTTTCCTCTTTGAGGGTGGAAAGCAAAGCCCTATTATTTTTGTCTGCTATGGGTCTACTTAAACAGTACCATCTAGACAGATCTTATGATCCGAAATGAGGTATGGGGACTGGGTCATAGGTAAGATACAGAGTGGGCAAGACTGATGTAATTTTGTCTCAGTAGTGCACACGCAATGGAGATGGCTGGTAGAACTGCTGAATTTTTCTAAGATTGATTACAGTTGTTACAGTGCAGGAATTATTACTGAGCCTTGCAGGCAGTAAGTCAGTGTTGCAGAGTACTTTGGAGCAGGCAGAGCATTGTCTAGTTTGATTCTAAGTATCAGCAACAGGGTAGAGGAATAACTTGTTTGTAGAACATCTTCCATAGTGTTTTAATATTTTTACTAGGTATTGTATGGAACACTGACTTGGTAGAGACCCTCGAACTGCAAAACCTGATGCTCTGTGCTCTACAAACCATTTATGGTGCTGAGGCTCGCAAAGAATCCCGAGGTGCTCATGCCAGAGAGGACTATAAGGTATACATAATTTCAGTGGCCTGGATGTGGTATCAAATGTTCTTGGTTTCTGTCCTTGGATGGATTACGTAGTAATTTCTTCAAAGTACAGTCTTCAGAGTCTTGAGTTAGTGTAGGGTTTGTTTGGGGCCCCATCTGCTCTGTTTTATCTGTTCTTACTTGTTACACATAAAATGACCAATACATGCTGTGTTTGGGAGTGATCTTGAGAGCTGTTCAGTTTGAGCATCTGAATGATTAGAGAGGTGTAAACCAGGAGTACGGTAATAATAACCTTAGGAATGCATAAACAGGGCTTCAAGCAAAATAGTTGTGCTATGTAAAAAACATTACCTTTAAACCCCTTCTTAAACCTCAGTATTTAAAATATGATATAGGTGGTTGCTGGCTATTAGGGGACGGTCTGTGTTACAGTTGTAATTGGAACACAACCAATTGTGTGTTTGTGAAGTGATTTGCAGATGTAACTCCTGGTCTGTACTAAGCTAATTTTCTCTCTAGTTACGGATTGATGAGTTTGACTATTCGAAGCCACTCCAAGGCCAGCAGCGGAAGCCGTTTGAAGAGCACTGGAGAAAGCACACCCTTTCCTATGTAGATATCCCATCTGGGAAGGTATGTTGAGCCTGATGCTTGGGGGTCTTTCTCACTGTCAACAGGCGGCTGTGCTCATAGACAACTTTTGATATCATGATAACACTGCAAAATCTGATAGAATTTGATGTACTTAAAGGGGGGAAAAAATGAACATTTATTCTGTGGTTGAACAGTAGGCATGACTGGGAGAAGTTATTTTTGATCTTTGGGAAGTGGTTGTGATTTTGGCTGGAATAGTTTTTTCCATTTTTATCAGGCTAGTTCAGAAGCTTGCAGGTGTTTGCTTTAGGGCGTTGGGTTTTTTTTGTTTGTTTTTTCCTTCTCCTCTGGTGGTGGCAAAACTTGCTGGTGTTTAGTGTAAAGTTTAATGATATTTCAAAGATAAAACTGACCAAAGATAAAGAAGACTGACCCAGTAGAGTGTTTATTTTTTTGTGTTCTATTTCCTGAATCCTCTTTGTTTCCTGTCCCCAAGTTCCAGCTATCTTGAATCTACTTAGAGGACAAGTGAGAATACTTCCTGAGGAGTAGCTGAGGATAGAAAGGTAGCAGCACAGATTTGTCTCCTGACCAATCCATTGAGTGCTCTATCTCCAAGACTTTCCTAGCTAAAAGAAATAGAAACTATCAAATACTCACTTTTGTCCGAAAGGTCTTTTTAAAGTAGTAGTCTTCTGATATCACTTTTGGCCAAGCATTGCTCATAAGAAACTCAGTCAGTGATAATCAGATAGGCAGTGTTGTTTAGATACAAGAGGTTTGTCTTAAAGTTCTTTGTTCTCTTTTGCTTTAGGTTACCTTGAAATACAGACCTGTGATCGACAGAACTTTGAATGAAGAAGATTGTGCAACTGTCCCTCCTGCCATTCGCTCATACTAAAATTTACTGGCAGTCCTCTCCCAAAGGGGTGTTAGTGTACATAAGCATAGCACAAGCAAATCAAAATAGTATTGTGACTGTCAGTTAATGGAAAATGCTGACTGACCTTTTCTCCAGCTTGTATTCTGCTGTGGCTTACTGTGCAGTTATGAACATGGAATGAAGGACAGCTTATGTTCTGTCACCAGTCCATCAGAACTGACAGGGAAAACACAAAATGTGTCTAAACAAAGTGAGTGTAGTCTTGTATTTGGATTTTTTGAATATGCTGTTATGACTATACACTGATTGTAATTATATACATTTTCGTACTTTAAGAACAAGAAATGCATTGCAGTAGTTTGATGCAAGATTGAGATACTGAATTTTATGACTTGGGGACTTAAAATTAAGCAGGATTGTTGCTGATTATAAGCAAAATGAAACCGATGCACTAATAATTATTACTTTGTTTTTTCTGAAGCTAAAATTGTACAAATTGTCATACGCATGTTTTATTGAAGGGAACAAGATGCATCACCAATTACTTCCTCAAAAATATATTCTGTTCATGATACAATATTAATAGTTAATCTCTTACTGTATCTGAAAATCTGAAGTTTTTGTGATGTGTCCTGTGTGTGTATTTCCTAGACTGTCTCTCAGACCAGCTGAGGGGCACTCTTGGCAGAGGACTTACCTAAATATTAAATCTTGGCAGAATTGAACTGTTCAACTTCCAAGGCATCAACAGAGCAGCTTCTAGCATAATTTCTGTGAATAGTTCCCAGCTCTTGGTGTACCAGAGTGTAACTATGCAGATTGCAATGGAATGGGGCATTTCTTAATTATTTACATTTGCTTTCTCGACTGCTGAATGCTGTCTGTTGATGGAAAAAATGAAAGCTGAAAGAACTCAAAATCTTGAAATGTTGCAGTTGGTGGCTGTAAAAGCTGAATACACCATATTTCACTCCATTAGTGTTCCAGTACCTTGCACCAGAGAGGTGAGACTGGACAGGCAGAAATGTAGTAGGTGGAAGCATCCGTACATGGCAAGAAGGGGAAGCGGGATAGTCGCTTTCCTTGGCTTTTTTTAAGGCAAGAGCCCTGACTGTTGTTAGGGAGAGGCTGGAAATAACGTTTTATACATCTTTAAAAAGACTCCAATAAAGCAGAATAAGCTGACGCTCTTCCTTCGTTCGAGGTTGCTGTTTCCCGTTGTGCCAGGTAGAAGCGCAGCCCTGGGGCGCCTTTAGGCCTCCCTGCGCAGGCGCCCGTCGCTGGGCCTCGCAGGCCCCTCCTCACCATGGCGATGGTTCTCCGTCGGCAGCCGATTGGGGCGCCGGAGCCTGTGTGATGATGGATGGCTGCATCGCCCTGACGCTTGTCCGGGGCGGGTGCGCTCGCTCTCCCCTCCCCACGGCCGGCCCCCGAGGTGCTCCCCGGCTGCTGCCGCCATGCACCGCTCACTCCGCGCCTGTCGCCGTCTTGGCTGCGCTGTTGGTCTCCTCGCGCGCCCACCGCCCCCGCGCGCCGCCGGCCGCTGGGGCACTCAGCCGCACGCCGCTATGGTGAGCACCCCGGGCAAGGGGGGACGGGACAGCTGTGACCTCTAGCTGCCGCCGCCACCGTGACTCCTCCCCCTGCGCCCGCAGACCTCCTTCTGCACCGCTCTGGGAGAGGAGGGGCGAGGAGCGCGAACGGCGACGGCTGGAGTCGTGGTTCGCGGTGTTTCCTTGTGGGGCGAGCAGTAGCAGCGGGAAAGATGCTGCCGGCATTCTCGGTCGAGATTTCGCGGTCGTTTGGCTTCTGCGCCGGCGAGGCTGTGGGGCCTGTCCCCAGCCGGCGCCATGCAGCCCCGGGCCCGGTTCGGTCTCCGCTGAGGAACGCGGGCGCACCCAGATTGGCGGTGTCTGCGGTACCCAGGTCTGTCGGTGTGCTGCCTGGAGGCGAGATTGGGCTTGAGCGCGGCCATTAGCTGTGGGCTCGTGGCCTCGGAGGAAAGCGGAGGTGTCCCACCGGGCAGCGGGAGAGGTGCTACTGCCGGAGCTGCTCAGCCGAGCTGTGGCCTCCAGCGGCTTCTACAGAGGTTTCAGGTCCGTTCTTAAAACTGTTAAGGAACAAATAAGGGAAAGATGTATCCTTACAGAAATGTGGAAAGTCTTCGCCTCAAACCAGGGCGCTTTTAGTCTGTGACCTCTGGCAGATATCCTCAGTGATTGTCCTCTTACCGTAGCTGCCTGCCAGGCTGTAGCGTGAGTGGGCCTTGTTTGGTGCGCGCAGCTCGGTGTAGAAGCGAAAATGCCATTCGCGTGAGGACCCCCGAGTCTCACTGCTGACAGCTTGGGCATTGCATTGAAACCTGAACCTCGGTGCAGTCTCCGTGAGTTCTCTCCTTAAAACATGGAGGTGATTTAGACTGTCAGCAGAAAATCAGAATTAGAATCACAGAATTAACCAGATTGGGAAAGACCTCCAGGATCATCGAGTCCCACCTATCCACCTAACCCTTCTAATAAACTAACCTATGGCACTAAGTGCCTCATCCAGCCTGCTCTTAAACCCCTCTAAGGATGGAGTCTCCACCACCTCCCCGGGCAGCCCATTCCAGTGGTCAATCACTCTTTCTATGAAGAATTCCTTACTAAAATCCAGTCTAAACCTGCCCTGGTACAGCTTGAGGCTGTGTCCTCTTGTTCTGTCCCTGGATGCGCGGGAGAAGAACCCAACCCTACCTGGCTACAACCTCCTTTCAGGTAGCTGTAGGCAGCAATGAGGTCTGCCCTGAGCCTCCTCTTCTGCAGGCTGCACACCCCCAGCTCCCTCAGCTGCTCCTCACAGGGCTGTGCTGCAGCCCCCTCACCAGCCTTGGTGCCCTTCTCTGGACACATAGGATGCTATTAATTCATTGGGCTGCTAAATTAGTTAATAAATTTAATTAGAACACCAGTTCCCAATCTGTGACACTTACTAGGGTATAGAAAATAGCATTAAAAGGCAAGCATCCCGGTGAGTGAATAAACTGCGTGGTGAACCAAACATACCTGTCTCAGAAAACCTGTGTCAGTGCAGACTGTGTAAACCTTTGGTCTGTCAGATGCAACCATATATGCACATTGCCTAGAGTGTGACTGTTGTGTTACCTTAACTTGCACAAGAAGCTTCAAATGGAGTTGTGGCTGCAATGGTTCTTCAGCTGAATCTTATTAAATATTTGGGCTTGGTTTCTATTATGCTTAAAAATGGATACATTCTTTATCTGCTAAAGAACAGCAGTGGAGCACAAATTCAATTTTCTGCTGGCCTTTACAGATTGGCTTTGACATGCTAAAAATGCCAGGATTTTGAATTGAAATACTTACATCCAAAAGTTGCTACATCCTCAAATCAGAATGTAACTTTCCACAGGAAACAATAGTGCAACAGTTCTGCCATTTAAGTATTTCCAGTGTGCTATTATGGTGCAATCAGTTCTGGGTGATTTGTTCCCTAAATCAAGGTAAAAGTACAGTTGTGTTTGCCTAACTGTAAGCTTTGGACTGTGAGCCCTTGGGATTTTGGGAGGCCTCTTAGAAAAAAGAAATACGTGTAGTTTGTTTTGTAAATGTGAGGAGCAGTAGTTCTGAGCTGAGACTTCCTGTAGCTATGATATGAATTAAGTGAGCATAGGAGTTTGCCTTGGCTTGTGGCAAGAATTGCTTCTCCTGTTGCCTGCTGGTGGGAGAGTAGGGAGTTGCCACCAGTGTGCTACTGTTGCACCATTTTGCAGCACATTCTGCTTCAGATACAGGACTGGGACTTGCAGCTCATAGAGTCAGGTACTCAGGAGGGTGAGTTCTAAGGACTCTGGAAAGAATGTTTTTGGCATAAAAATTCAGACAGTTACTTTTACATGCTACTACATTACTCAGAAAGTAATGTTAAAGTTTAGTTACTTGTGGCGTGTGGTAGTGGAGGCGTAATTAGTTCACGTGATATGATATTTTCCAAAGATTAATATTGTTTATTAATACTCAATATTCAGAACTCTTGCTACCCCAATCACTAATTTTAGTAATAATTGGTTCTTTGCATCAGTCATGGAAACTTTATACAGGTCATACCAGGATCTAGAAATAACTAATAATACATAAAATTAATTGAACTCGATTGAAGTGGAAGAGAAGGTTGCTGTGGTTAGTGCATTGTTTGCGGTCAATACTCCGCTTGCTCACTAGATGGACTCAAGTAGCTCCTTTTTGCTTGTGGCAGAAGACAATTAGTGATTACAAGAGGCTTTAAGTATTTACTCACAAAATATTATCAGACATGTACCCAAAGCACATGGAGGGGTTGCTGTCGGTGGCCTCAAAGCTGTTAGAGGCTTTGGAGTTTCCCAGGCTCTTTTCTCAGGCAGCTGGAGTCTGGCACAGTCTCTGACCTGGTTCCTTTTGACTCCCCATTCAGCAGCAGCCTTGCAGAGGGGCAGGCAGGATGCAATGCCATGTGCAGGCTTGGCACAATGTGCAGGCTGAGCGCCTGCAGGCATTTAGAGCCTGTTACTGATTATGGAGTTCCACACAGCTCAGGATGCAGTGAGGCAGCAGCATGAATATAATGACAGAGCACACCTTGTGCTACATGCTCATCCCTTTTTCTCAATACAGCCCGAGACTAATGGGTCTTTGGGCACAGATTAGTCTATCAGGATGGCACTTTGCCAAGCTTGACCATATTAGGAGAAACCATAGGCTTGCTTGACCCTTTTTAGGGCAGAACCCAGGTCTTGCACAAGGCATACACAAGCTGAGCCTGTGTACCTTGTTTACCACAGGATGCAAAGGGCCAGGGTCCTCAGTCTTAGTGGCTTCATGTTCTATGTCCTCTTTCCTATGGTTTCTTCTCCCCAAAACAGGGGGAAGGAGAGCAGAAAAACATCTCTGGGCGAACCAGGACATATATAAGCCTATTTTGGCCTGCTTAGGCCTACCATGACACATGTCTAAAAAATAACACTTTGCTTCTTTTCCTAATGTTACTTCTTACTATATTAGTCAGCAAAAACTACATTCAGCTTAAAGAACCCTACTCTCTTGATTTCATTGGAATTTGTAAATTTTCATTGTAGATAGGTATCATGGAGTTGGATAGGGAAATAAGTCTTTTAGTAACAGGATTTATTTGTTAAAAGGTACTTCTATAAGGAGGTACTGATCCTATTTATCTTTGTTTCACCATTGTTGACGTTGGAATGATGTAAGTTTGAGGAATTAATTGTGCAACTGCTTTTTCTGTCTAAAAGGTTACACTAGTTTAACGTTTTTATGTTGTTTGAGTGTGACTGAACCACCAGAGCTGGGCTTGAAACTGAATTGATTCTGTTTGTCCAGCTCTGTGGAAGGCTTGATGTTCTCTGCTTTACACAAGGCATCCAGATACCAAAAGCAAACATTGCAGAGACTGTACTTCTGATCCCTGCTGTGGAATATTGGAATGTGCACACATACAGTAAGACCTGCAAACATCCCCATTAAACTTTTTTGGTAGAGGGATATTAAAGAAGTGGTGACTGTGTCCAAGTTGTTAGCATGTGAATAAATAATGTGTGATTAAAATAGGATAAAGAGGACTGAAGAACATAAGGATGGCATACAGGTCCACACTAAGCTTTTTATTCTTCTGAGGTCAGTACCTGGGAGACTGTCAGACAGAACACAAGGTATGTGAAACAGAACAGCAGTGTGAAAGGCTGTGATGGTTTGGGAGTTCTCCACCCCCCCACACTTTGTAAAATGACCCAGACTAGAACTCAGCCAGCTGGAAGTTAAGGACTGAAGTTCTATTTACAGCTCAGCACAATGTACAAGCAGAGATAGACACTATAGACAGGAATAGTTACAGAAATAGGTATATACTGTGTAGGTATATATACCCTACCTGGGAACCTGGGTTTGCTCTACTCTCTGTAAGATAAGAATTGCAAAAGACCTACTCCCTTCCCTGAAGACTGCAAGAAGGTAATCTCCTTTTCTCAGGAAGGGTGAACTCAGGGACAAGGCCTGGGGACAGCCTTGGCTGCAGTGACCACAGTGCACTAGAATTTAAGATCCTCAAGACATCTAGAAGGATGTATTCCAAGCTTATGACCTCTGGACTTCAGGGATGCAGATTTTGATTGCTTCAGTGATCTGCTGGTCATAGTATCATGGGACAAAGCCCTAGAGGGAAGGAGGGCCCCAAGCAGCTGGTCAGTATTCTAGGATCACCTTCTCCGTGTCCAGGAGCAAAGTATACTGACAAAGAAAAAGGCAGGAAAGAATGTTAGGAGACCTGCCTGAATGGGCAAGGAGCTCCTAGGCTCACCCCAAGAAACTGTGCAAGCAGTGGAAGAAAGGACAGCTAGAATGTGGGACATGTAAGGAGGTTGTCTGAGCAGTAAGATACCTGCTTAGAAAGGCTAAAGCTCAGTTAGAATGAAATCTAGCCAGAGAGATCAAAGGGAATAACAAAGGTTTCTGTAGGTATATTAGTGGCAAAAGGAAGATGGGGGAAGATGTGAACCCCTTCAGAAAGGCAATGATAGAACTGATGACGAGTGATGCGGAGAAGGCCAAGGTTCTCAATGACTTATTTACCTCAGTCTTCACTGGCAAGTGCTCCAACCACACTCCTGAAAATACAGAAGGTAATGACAGGGACTGGAAGAAGGAGCTGCCCGTTGTGAGTGAAGATCAGGTTTGTGACCATCTGAAGAACATGAGAGTGTACAAGTCCATGGGGTATGACAGGATACATCCACAGGTACTGAGGGAGTTGGTGATTGAGGTTGCTAAAACACTCTCTATTGTATTCCAGAAGTCATGGCAATCTGATGAAGTCCCCACTGACTTGAAAAGGGGAAACATAACCCCCATTTCAAAAAGGGGAGGAAGGGTGATCTGGGGAACTAGGTATAGGCCACTCAGTCTCACCTCTGTACCTGGTAAGATCATGGAGCAGATCCTCCTGGAGGCAGTGCTGAGGCATAAGAATAAGGAAAATGTGATTGGGTAGAAACATGGCTTCACCAAGTGCAAATCCTGCCTGCCAAACCTGGCAACCTTCTATGACAAGGTCACAACAGCAAGAGAACAAGGGAAGGGCAACTGAGGTCATTTATCTGGACCTGAGCAACCCATCTGACACTGTCCCACATGACATCCTGATCCCCAAGCTGGTAAAATACGGGTTTGATGGATGGACCACTTGGCCGATAAAGAACTGGCTCAACCTCCCCAGCTTTTTTGGTAGGTCCACTTCAGACACTGGAAGGCTACAAGAAGGTCACCTGGGAGCCTCCTCTTCTCCAGACTGCACAGCCCCAACTCTTTCAGTCTGTCCTCACAGCAGAGCAGCTCCAACCCTCTGAGCATCCTCATGGCCCTTCTCTGGACACACTCCAGCATCTCCACATCCCTCTTGTAATAGACACTCCAGAACTGGATGCAGTACTCCAGGTGGGGTCTCAGCAGAGTGGGAGAATCACCTCCCTCGATCTGCTGCCCACACTTCACCTGATGCAGCCCAGGCTCTGGTTGCTTTCTGGGCTGCAAGTGCACACTGCTGTGTCATTCCTAGATGCAGTTTCTTTGTGTTGCACAGGTAGGGCAACTGCATCCCTGGTTTGTCAAGCGTGAGAAAGGAGGACCTTGTCAGCAACTTAGTATTAGATTAGTTGCTCTCTTTCATTATTTTTGTTACCTCTCCTCTGTGGTGTGGATTTCAAATAGGGGTTTTGTCATCTATCTGCTGCTTGGGTAGAAACCAGGTGAATTCTTGCTGTGCTAGTTCTTCAGTTTTGTTTTAATAATTTTGTACATTGTGAGACAAGTCACTAATTTTTCAAAAGAGAAGAATTTTGTCAGAATGATGTGTTTTGTACAGTGGGCAGCCAAGGTCTTAAGTCTTGTAGTGCTGCCTATCCTCACTGGGTCTGCTAGGTTACACAATGCTAGGAGCTGTGACATTCAGTGAGACAGGTGCTCAAACTAGAAAAATGTCTTAACTTTGAAAGTATAATTATAAAAAGTGCTATTGACTAACTGTGTGCTTTGTTTTTTCCCCTCTTTTCCTGCATATTTTTTCCTGACTGTGTCTGCTTTCAAAGACCATGTGCTGTTTACTGTTGTCTGAAATATTTTTTTTTTCTTTTCCTTAGTCTGCTCAAGAGGCTTTTAGGATAGAATATGATACCTTTGGTGAACTGAAGGTCCCAAGTGACAAATACTATGGTGCTCAGACTGTAAGATCTACAATGAACTTCAAGATTGGAGGTGTTTCAGAAAGAATGCCAGTAAGTAATTTAAAGATGTATTCATTTCTTCTCTTTAAATGTATTTTGGATGTAAGAGTGAATGCTTTCTTAGACTCTTGCTGGGAATATAAGCAACTTTGAATTTTAATTGAAGTTAGAAAGTCCATGGCAAAGATACTGTCCTGTGTTAGAGATATGGTTTTGTTCCATTTAAATAAATGGATTGTTGCTTTTGAATATTTACCATGTTGTGTAATTTTTTAAATAAGGATAACAATGTATCTTTTCATTCTTCTGAAAATGGAATAGCTCATTAGCTATAGTGTTAGGTAGCTTTTTACTGAGGGTGTTTAGTGCAGCATGGACTGATACAAAGGTATTTTTTCCACATGTAGCTGTGCATGGAGCATTAGTGTGCATGGACGTTGTACACTGGCTTCCCACGTACCAAACTCTGTCAGTTTGTCCTCAGAAAGGCTATTTGAGACATAGTACCAGTTCTCCTTTTCTGTTCTTTTTAATACATGTCATCTATGTTGATACACAAAGCATACCTTGACTTGGACAGAAGGGAAGAGCTGTGTACTGCTTTTCTCTACTGCTTGAGTAAATGTTACTGTTAATGAGAGCACAGGTCATGGAGCCTGATTGCTCTTTGGTTTGGTTGACGGTCTACTGCTGGATTTCAGTTCAGGTCTTTGGTTCCTAAAATGGCCTTTGGGAAAACAAATCAAAACCAACCATAGTTAAACTTACTTTTGTGTCTCAGGTTCAAGTTATAAGAGCTTTTGGCATCTTGAAGAGAGCAGCAGCTGAAGTAAATAAAGATTATGGTCTCGACCCAAAGATTGCTGATGCTATCGTAAAGGCAGCAAATGAGGTAGGAGCTAACTGTTCAAAATACCAGAACTGTCAGTGTATTTTTGTTAAGATTTTCACAGGGAAACAAGAATCTTGGAGGCTAAAGGAAGACTGCTTTCATTTCCCAAGTTGGTGAAGGCATTTATTTTTATTACAACTTTTTCAGGTTAAGAAATCATTTACTTAATGTTTTAGTATTTTAACTTCTTAACATTTGCAGAAATGATAGAATGATCAAATACATTTTGGTACTTAGGTTATGAAAACAGTGTAATTTTTACCATCTATTAAGACCAGTCATTGCAGCCTAGTGTTGACTCTTGCTGGATTAAGAGAGGGGAATTGAATCTCAGTTCATTCAGCTAACATAAAGTCTAACATGCCAAGCAAAGCTTTTTTGTTTTGGTAGTCTCTAAACTCTTCAGCAGTTGTGGCTTGGTACTGTGAACACCATCTGCACTTTGAGAAGTTTCTCTATTACTAGTCTATTTCCTCTTCAGACTTAAGCTTAATAGTAAATCTCTGCTTTTTAAGTATCCCTTTTATAGCTAAAGAGGATGTGATGTGTAATGACAGACAGAGGCATCTCCTCTTTCTCAGGAAAATGCCATCCAAGTGCACAGAGTTGTGAATGACTATTATATGAGATATGATAATGCCAGGTGTATTATTTTGTGTAAATCAGCAGTTCTATAAGCTTTGTTTTACAAAGCTTTCCATTCTACATCATTTTCAAAGAGTTACATTCTAACCAGCTGAAAATTATTTCAGGATTTGCAGAAGACCTTTATCCTGTTTCTACCAGCGCTAGCACCATAAGTTCCAAGAGCTCTGGAGAACTCCAGAATGTGTTCAGTGTCTTCTTGTGGTTTCTCCTGGTTAGAAGTGGATTAAACATTTTGGTGGCTAAATGCTTCTTAGTTTAGATTCATGAGTTCTGAAAGTCGTTTAGGCCTTTTTTTGCTGTGTTTTAGAAACACCCTGACAGTGCTGTTATTTCACTTACCTCCAAAATAATATTCTTATATAACTTTAAAAGATTAAGCACTCTTGGAGGTGGGAACTTTACATTTGTAGGATAGGAACTACATAACATCCTGTCCTGAAAACCATGATTTCAGGAGGATTAAGCTGTCCTAAGTAATTTGACTTAGAGGCCTCTAATTCAAATTGTAATCCAGTGGCCAGTGTTCATGATGAAACTGTGCAGCTGTTGAGCTTGATTTCCTAGGAGAAAGCAGTACTCTCACGATGAAAAGTTTGTAAACAGTCAAGCAGTATCTGGTTTCTGACACTCAGAGGGTGGTCATGACTCAACGCGAGTGAATCAGTTCCCTGAAGCACCTTACATGCTTTGATTGCAAAACTACTTCAGATACTTCAATACCAACCCTAGGAGATATTAGTAACTTGAACAAATAACTGGAAGTGAAAACGAGTACATACTTACTACCTCTAGTCCTGCCTGGGAGAATTAGGATCAAAATTGCTTTAAAACTTGAGAAGGGTACAGACATTAAAATTAATTTGCATTGTTGAGGAAACAGAAGATAAAACTTGAAAGACCTTTTAAAAATATTTTGTTTTTATGACTGTGCTGCATGAAATCAAGTAGCATACTCCTCTCTGTTTCAGAATTCAGCATCTTCAAGAAGCATAGGAAAAGTGTTTTGCCCTTTTGATATCTGATATTATATCAAATTCTCAATTATTCTCATATAAGTTCACAATTGCTACATGTATATTTAGAACTATAATGGAGAACAGTATTTGCATAAAATGGTCACATTTATGCCTTGTGTGTGTGTGTGTGGGTTTGGTGTTTATTGGTGTTTTGTTCTAGAACTTTTCTCTGTTGTTTTTCATCATAGGTAGCTGAAGGAAAACTAAATGATCACTTCCCGTTGGTGGTGTGGCAGACTGGGTCTGGAACTCAAACTAATATGAATGTCAATGAAGTCATCAGTAACAGAGCCATTGAGATAATGGGGGGCAAACTGGGGAGCAAAATCCCAGTACATCCGAATGATCACGTTAACAAAAGCCAGGTCATTATACTCACATTGTACTTCCTTAAATACAAAAAGTAGTTCTTTGATTGTGAATTTGTAATTTAATCATAGCCACTGTTGAGATTTGAATTTAAAAAGTTTTGTGTACACCTTTGGCAACAATTTTCCAGGTTTTTCAGTTCAAGTGAAATTGAAAATGTTAGTCAGTGGCAGTATGGGTTTCTTAGACAAGAAGTTTTGATCTTAGGACAGAGGAATTAGCGCATGATAGAGCGGGCAGAGGTTATTTTGATAACAAACAATGCTATTGCAGACAGCTGTGAAGAAGTTAAATAGACATCTGGTTTCTAAAGGTTTACTTACAATGGATAAAAGATTATAAAGGATACTTACATTGTCAAGGATTCTTACAATATATCTCCATAGTGCAGTAGATAAAGCATGTAGAAAGAGTGAAAAATGTGAATGGGTAAATTAAATACCTATTTCATTTTTTCCCTTCCCCAAGGATCATGGTAGGTGTTTTTTGTTATACTTCAATCTTAATACTTCCTTTAGATCAGTTAAAATTTAACCACTGAATTCCTTGTATCTCTTCCTGGTATTTTGTGCTTACTCAATATCCTGAGAATGGATTTAACATTACCAAAGCAGAACAGAAGTGTGTTAAAGCCATCTACAATTGCTTACTTTAGCAAGTATTTTTTATTTCCTTTTTTTTTGTTGGTTTGGTTTTGGTTTTGGTTATTTTTGGCTCCAGTGTTGTTGTGAAGAGTCTGCTCATGTAATTTAACTTTCTGTGGGTATACTTACAAAAAGTTGACATCAATAAGGTGCTGGACTGGAGTTTTTAGTGTAGTTGAAGGGGTAATTAATTACTGCGAGATGATATTTTAAAATATTAGTAGAATTTATTAATATTAATTATTCAGAACTGGTGGCACCCTGATCAGCAAAGTAATAATAGTAACAGGTTCTTGCATCATTATGAAACTATATACAGGTTATAATAGGATCTGAAAATAACTATTAAATATATACATTAATTGAACTTGACTAAACTGGCAGAGAAAGCTTTGCGGTCAGTGCACCGCTTGTGGTCAGTACTCCGCTTGCTCACTAGATGGACGCAAGGAGCAGCTTTCTGCTTATGGCAGAAGGCAATTAGTGATTATTAGAGGCTTTTGGTATTTACTCACAACAATATTATCTGACAGTACCCAAGGCTCGTGGCGGGGTTGCTGTCGGTAGCTGTCAGAGGCTTTAGAGTTTCCNCAGCAGGCAGGGATGCAATAGCAGCCACACCTTGGAATGGCAAAGCACACGCAGTGCTATCTACTGTTTATCCAATACAGCCCAAGACTAATGGGCCTTTGGCCACAGGATAGCCAATCAAATGGCAGTTAGCCAAGATGTGACCATATTGAGTGAAGCCATAGGCTTGCTTTACCCTTTTTTGGGCAGAACACAGCCTTGCACAAGGCAACCCTGTGCACCTTGCTTACCGCAGTTGCTGGGCAGGCCACAGACCCCAGACTTAGTGGCTCCAGCTTCTTTGTCCTTTTTCCACAGTTGCTCTCCCCAAAACAGAAAGAGGGAGATCAGAAAAACATGCCTGGGCAAGCCAGGACATGTACAAGCCTAATTTGGCCTGCTTAGGGCTGCTATGACAGTTAGGTGTGTTAGGTGTTCCATGTGGGCAGGTTGTATGAGTATGGGACAAGTTGGGCAGACTATTGAAGTTCCACATGCAGATTCATGCAGATTAACTTGTAAAACACAGGCAAATTTCTTGCTCTTAGTTTAGTTTCTCATTCTTTATAAAACAAAGAGAATAAAGCCTTAAATGTATATCTTGAACTAATGATGATGAGAAAAGCTGGTAAATAAATGTCTTGAACTTCCTCCACAGAGTTCAAATGACACTTTCCCAACAGCAATGCATATTGCTGCTGCCCAGGAGGTCAATGAGGTGTTGTTACCTGGATTGAAGAAACTACAGAATGCACTTGAAGCAAAATCCAAAGAGTTTTCCCAAATCATAAAAATAGGGCGCACTCATACACAAGATGCTGTTCCACTTACACTTGGACAGGTAAAAAAAAAAAAAAAAAGTTATGCATTCATTTGGAAATATCTTGTAAATATTTACATTTTTGAGGAAACTGAGGCCTAAATTAAGTTGATACCTTAAGGCAAATAATAAGAAACTGAATCTCAGTCAGAGTATTTTCATTTTTATTGGAGTTTGCTGGGTGCTGTACTCTACTACATCATAAATTTTCTTAATTTTTTCCATGTATTTTTAACTTCTAAATGTAGTAAGATAAAATTGATTGTAAATTGTATTCATTACCAAATAACACAGTGTGATATTTCTGTTACACTTAATATTTGACGTGTTAATATTCCAATGCCTTCCTACCTTCATGTATGAAGGCAGGAAGGCATTTTGTAAACTTATGTACATAAATGAGATGTTTGCCAACACACAAAGCTGAGTGTTTGGAATGAAAATACATGATTGTGTATATGTGTGTGTTCTCATATATATATATATATATATATATATACACCTCCATATGATAGCAAATCGTTGTTGTTACATTGTCAAGAATACTTAGTTAATTTGATAATGAATTAACTTAAACTAAACTGATTAAAAAAAAAAAAAGTAAAGATTTGTGATGTTTTTCCAAGCATGCACAGGTGAGCTTTTTACTCACTAAAATTAAGTAAAGAAAGCCCAAGATCAGTTTCTCCATGTCATGAGAATGCTAAGTTACCTCAGATTGAGATCCTGCTAAGTATATGACTGAAATAGAAGGCAAGAGAAGGATGCATTGTGAATTTTTACAGGTGTAGGTTGTTTTTGTGTAATTTGTTCATACTGTGAGAGCAGTGCTCTAGCATATGTAAATTTTGCCTCGTAAGGAAAACATAGAATGGTAAGGTTGGAAGGGACCTCAAAGATCATTCAGTTCCAACCCCCTACCATAGGCAGGGACACCTCCCACTAGAACAGGTCACTCAAGGCCTCGTCCAACCTGGCCTTGAACACCTCCAGGGAGGGAGCAGCCACAACCTCCCTGGGCAACCTGTTCCAGTGCCTCACCACCCTCACTGCAAACAACTTCCTCCTAATATCCAGTTTCAATCTCTCCTCTGCCAGTTCAAACCCATTGCCCCTTGTCCTGTCATTGCAAGACCTTGTCAATAGTCCATCCCCAGCCTTCCTGTAGCCCCCTTCAGATACTGGAAGGCCACTCTAAGGTCTGCTGGAAGCCTTCTCTTCTCCAGGCTGCAGAGCCCCGACTCTTGTAGCCTGTCCTCATAGCAGAGCTGCTGCAGCCTTCTGAGCATCTTTGTGGCCTCCTCTGGACCCACTCCAACACTTCCATGTCCTTCCTGTGCTGGGGGCTCCAGAACTGTACACAGTACTCCAGGTGGGGTCTGAGGAGAGCAGAGTAAATGCTGATATTTAGCATCTGTATGAAGTTCAATGCCTTTGTTTTATCCTCCTTTCTTTCAAAGGAATTTAGTGGTTATGTGCAACAAATTAAGTATGGTGTGGCTAGGATTGAATCAACCTTGCCAAGAGTGTATCAGCTGGCAGCTGGTGGGACTGCAGTCGGTACAGGATTAAACACAAGAATTGGCTTTGCTGAGAAAGTTGCAGCTAAAGTGGCTGAACTGACAGGTGAGGAATGATATTTCAGAGTTATCATTAAAACAGTGTATGAAAGATACAGCCAAATTCAAACTAAATCTTGCTGTTTCTATACTTCCCATAAGGTTCTCAAATTGTCTTCATATTTTAAGGTGAAATTTGCTGTTAATGCTGTCTGTTGTGTGCCTTATGCTTAAGGATTTTTCATGCAGTGTATTTTTGTAATTATACTCAGTGCATGGAAAGTGACTGAAATTATCATGTTTTTCTTAGCAGGGCTTATTGGAGAGGGATACAGTTTCAGCCTTCTATTATTAGCTCAGCTATAATGCTTCTCTCTGGATCTTTTCTCTGGCTCCCTTAATCTGCAGTGACTTGGCACAGAAGAAGTGATAGTATACCTCCCAAAGCCACTATGTTTTTTCATGTGGAAGAGCGAAAGTTAGTTGTCTGGGTTTCTTTTTTCCTGATGCCATTAAAACTTAGTTTACAGAGGCACTTTTATTGTTATGTGCAAACCAGGTCTGTGTCATAGTATCATTTTTTTTAAATACCTGCAAATGATGCATATGTCTGTCATTTAAATTTGCTAAACAATCTGAATCAACACTGTTTTTTGTGGGTCTGGTCATCGTCTTATGGAGGGTCAAGACTTTCTTATACCTGAAGAGGGAGGTAACTTGCCACAAACAACAGCTGCTGAGACACAATGCAGGGCTTGTTGTGGTGCTTGAAGAAACCACTGGTGGTGTTAGGAGGCTCTTCCATCTTAGTGCATGTTAGGTGTTCCATGTGGGCAGGTTGTATGAGTATGGGACAGGTTGGGCAGACTTCATGTGCTTACAGAACTTTATTAGCAAAAGCAGATTTGAAAGTTGGGAATGCTTTCTGCAGCTGAGAAGGCAGCTATGCAGTTCTGAAGCCTGTGCAGATTAGGTGGGATTTGGTGTTTGGCAGGAGCTGCAAAAGACTGTAGAAATTCTGCTGTTCTCTAGCAAATGTTGTCAGCACTACTTGTTTTAAACTGACAATGTAAGCTCAGTTTTGTGGGGCAGGAGTCCAGCCCACAGTCAGCAGACCTTAGTGGTCTCTGCTGAGACTTGTGTTCCAGAGCAAATCCCTGAAGAAATGTTTTTTTATTATGGAACCAAGCCTTAACCCAGGTATTCAATTAACATAAACAGAGCAGTTGCTTCCACTACTCCTGTCCTCTTGCTATTAGCAGCAGTTTCAGGCATCCCCCTCAGTCTGAATCACCTTTCACATATTCTGTCCAGTTTGTTGTTCCCTACCAGCATTGATATTTGCATGCAGATTTTTTCTTTAAGTAGCTAATTCCATCATGGTAACTTTGTCCTGATGTTAGTGCTGTGCTGCAAACCCCTCTATTTTCACTCCTCAGAGAAAGCATCACAGCAGTTGACAATCTAAACAAAACTGTATGTAGATGAAGAAATACATAAGTTTGGGTTAACTTGTAAGAGGCATTTGACATTCACAAAATAATTTTGGTGCAAAGGAGTGCTGCACAGTGTGAAACCTTGACAGTTGTACTTTTGTTTGGGGTAGATACTCAAATTTCATATTCTTCTGTATTTTAGTAGCACTTAATTGTGTCCTTTATATTGAATATAATCTCTTCAAGAAATATGTTTGTTAGGAAGGGTCTAGAGAAGATCTTACAGTCTTAGTAATTTTTTTTTTTTTTTTAATTAAGTAAATTATAGTTTTGATTATGTGGTTTATGTCTGGTAGGAAGTGCTTCACAGGGTTAATGTTTTCTCCACCTCCCTGTAGGTTTGCCTTTTGTCACTGCTCCAAATAAGTTTGAAGCTCTGGCGGCTCACGACGCTCTGGTTGAACTCAGTGGAGCCATGAACACAGTGGCATGTAGTCTGATGAAAATAGCTAATGACATTCGTTTCTTGGGTTCTGGGCCACGCTCTGGATTAGGAGAGCTCATCTTGCCTGAAAATGAACCAGGAAGCAGCATCATGCCAGGTACAGAGAAAATGAACAGAGAAAATTGCCTGTTTCATTTGGTTTTGGACCATTAACTCTTAACAGATGCTTACCAAACACCACCACAAATGTCAGTAAGTCCACTTCTGTTAGTTTTTATCTTCTGTCATAGTTTTCAAAATTTGTATTGGTAAAAATAGGTGCTTGCACAGCTGTGCAGTGGTAGGTCTGTAGGGGACAGTACTGTCTGTAATCAAATGACTTTATTTACAGGCACATTTCTTAAAGCCTCTGTGATGGTTTGGGAGTTCTCCACCCCCCCACACTTTGTAAAATGACCCAGACTAGAACTCAGCCAGCTGGAAGTTAAGGACTGAAGCTCTATTTACAGCTCAGCACAATGTACAAGCAGAGATATACACAATAGACAGGAATAGTTACAGAAATAGACAAGTTAAAGGTAATCCAGAAACACAACTCCCCTCCCAGAAATCATAGACCCCAGGAGGGGCTCCCAACCACCCTTCCACCTTCTCCCCACCCCTGTACCTTACCCCAGGGTTTGCCTTACGTGCAAGGTGAGCTTGGAGGATCGGTCAGGGGGGTTAGGAGAAAAGTGGCTAGTGAAGATTAATTGGAAAAAGAGGAGTCAGAGCCAGAAGCTGCTAGACTGCCCCAGACGCTGTGCTGTGTCCCCAGAGAGAGACAGACAGAGAATGCCTTAGCTATGTTTTGGTTATTTTTCCTGAAACAATCTCAGCAAGCCTATGAGTAAAATAGACATCATGTTTTAATTTCACAGCCTATAGTATAATTTTCTCTACTAAAATATTCCAATTAGCCTCAAACCAGCACAGCCTCCTTTTAGAATTGCTTTTCTGAAATAGACTTAAAATGATCTCAGCTATGAATTATAGCAATTCTTTAACATAAGTTGACTTCTGTCTTTACTTCCTAGCATAATTAATGTTGTGCACTCACGTTTTCCCTTCTGCAATGATCCCAGTATATGGGAGGATAAGGAAAGAAGTAATACTGGTAATCATTCATTGTTTGTCCCATAGAAGAGTGTATACACATGAATATTGTGCATCCAAAACTATTCTAAGTATGCTCTTCTTGTATGATAAATTTATAAAAGAAAAAGGGATGTGAGCATATCTGGCTTTCTAAAAAGCAGACAATCAATGTTCTTAATAGGCTTATCATTAGAAATGGAATCAGCCATAAAACTTCATTATTAGGAGGCCACTCTATTTTTATTTTTTTCACTGACTAGATGCAGTATATTACGAAGTAATTCTAACAAATAAGTAATACTTTTCTTAAGTTGGCAGTGATTCACCAGAAATGCCTACTTGCACGAGTAAAGATAGGTTATAATCTTTTGACTATGAAGAACTGCTATAATTAATATTTGCTTAACTCGTCCACATTTGATCCAGCTCTTCAAAGTCTTGGTAGATTACTAAAGCAGCCATAGCTGCTTTGTAATTCTTTACTGAATTACTGGCATTGTGCAGCTGATTTAATATTGTTTATGGAAATGACTTCTTTTGAGGGTTGCATGTTACCTCCTGCAAAGCACTTTTTGTTGAATGGGGTTTCGTGAGGAAAATTCTGGGTTTCTCTTGGTTTGTGGTTGTGGTGGGTAGTTTGTGTTTGCTTGGTGGTTGTTTGTTTTTTTTTTTTCCCTCCCTCCCTTTCCCCTTTCTCCCTC
>VWZE01017652.1:101075-151228 GCA_013396675.1 Eubucco bourcierii
CTTTCCTCCTTCCTTCTCTCCCTCCCTCCCTTTCCTCCTTCCTTCTCTCCCTCCCTCCCTCCCTCCCTTTCCTCCTCCCTCTCCTTCCTCCTCCCCTCCTCCTTTAGTAACCTTTTTCTCTCTCTTCCACAAACAGGAAAGGTGAACCCTACCCAGTGTGAAGCTGTAACCATGGTGGCAGCCCAAGTTATGGGAAACCATGTTGCTGTTACTGTAGGAGGTAGCAATGGACACTTTGAACTAAATGTTTTTAAGCCCATGATGGTAAGTTCATTAAGCTTTAAATTTGTTGCTCTTTTAAAATCGTCATCTGTCTAATCAGCATGTGGGAAAAAATCCTTAGTGAATATGTGGTCAGTACAGGTGTCTGAGAAGCTGATAAACTGTGGGAATAAATTTTACCCTTTTTTAATGGTAAATCCTTTTTATTTTGACAAGGAACTGGCAATCCTTTTAACATGAAATTATCTTGTGCAGATAAGCCTTTATCTTGACAGTGCATGTCTCCCATCAGTCTGTGGAAGTAGGGAGAGAGGAGCACAGAGATAAAATTTTGTCCAAAGTCAAAAAGACTTTGACATTTTAGCTAAAAATTAAGAGCTATCTACTTTGTTTTTCTTTCTTAAAACCAAGAAGGGAAAATAAACAGGAGAAACTGAGGAAAAGAACATAAACAAAAGTACCGAATAAGAAGAGGCTCCCCGGATCTCATAGCCTGTCCTCATAGCAGAGCTGCTGCAGCCCTCCGAGCATCTTTGTGGCCTCCTCTGAACTTGCTGCAACAGTTACATTAGTTAGAAATGATTGAAAGAAAATGGAAATTTTGTAACAAGATAAAGTTTTGCCTCTTCCTTACTGTGCCTGCTTAGGCTAATGTTTTGAGGTTTTTTTCTGCACCTATCTCAACATATTTCTTCTAAACATAAAGCACCTGTTTTTGAAGGTGGGACCTGGAAATAAATCACATTGAACAGCCAAGTGATGTACCTGACAGGAGATAAATTTTGATAGAAACAGACACCTTTCCAAAGAAAGGAGCAGCTTGTTATAGATTGTCAAAGCAGAGGACTAATGCTAGACATTACTGTACACTGTTTCTGGTCTTAACTGGTACCTGATAGTGCAAGAAACAGTGAATCAAATGTCTTAATCCATTACTCAGTTATGTTACAGCAAAACAATTAGACATACTATGGTCATCTTCATGTAAGAGTTAAACAAAAGTGGCTGACCTTAACCCTGCTAAGGAGGAAGGCACACTATTGTTCACTGTGCTCTCTTTGTACAGATAGATGGATATTGGAGGGTGGGCAGTGGTTCTGAACTGGTGTGTTGGACTATGCAGTCTGAATATAATAGTTGGTATTTCTTTATTTTTTTTTTTTTAGATTAAAAACGTTTTAAATTCTGCAAGACTTCTTGGAGATGTTTGTGTTTCATTCACTGACAACTGTGTAGTTGGAATCCAAGCCAATACAGACAGGATCAACAAACTAATGAGTGAATCTCTCATGTTGGTAACAGCTCTGAACCCACATATAGGTAGGTTTAAGGCTCAGAAACTTCTCAAAACATTATCCTGAAATACTTTGCAGTAATGTTATTTTGCAGATACTACTTGTATTGTCGTAATGTTCAGGGGACACAAATTAATATCACCAATTAATATTACAGGTGAAAAAGATGTGTCCTTCTTGCAGTGGTTGTACTGTGCATTATATAAATAATTCTGACAAGAATCAAAACCAGCAGATTGGGAGAATTTAAGTACCCATTGTCCTGATGTGACTGCTCATAAGGAAAAAGGGAGATATTACAGTATCTTTTTTCCCCTTTTTTAAAACAAGCTAGATCAATTAACAATTTAAGTAAGGAGTTGCTGTAAGCATCTGGTGCACATTTACTGCTGATTGTGCTAAGTACTAACAGCAGTATTCTGACAAGAATGAAACCCAGCAGATTGGGAGAATTTAAGTACCCATTGTCCTGATGTGACTGCTCATAAGGAAAAGATTACAGTATCTTCCTCCCTCCTCCCCCCTTTTTTTTTTAAACGAGTGAAATCCATTGAAACCAGAGTAACAGTTTACTTTAAGTAAGGAGATGGTGTAAACATCCGGTGCACCTTTACTGCTAATTGTGTTAAGCACTAACAGCAGTGTGGATGAAATTAATTCCCCAAAGGCCAAGCGTTTTCTGAAACTGCAGATGGCAAACTTGTTCACTTTGGTTTGTTACAGGATATGATAAAGCAGCCAAGATTGCTAAAACGGCGCACAAAGAAGGGACGACGTTAAAAGAAGCTGCCATAAAGCTGGGATTCCTCACGTCAGACCAGTTTGATCAGTGGGTGAAGCCTAAAGATATGTTGGGCCCTCAGTAGCTTCTGTTCAAAATCCCAAAGTGTTCCTAACATAATAAATAAATGAAATAAAACAAATATGAGATTCTTTTGATATTTTTTGGTATGAGGGAATCAGTGATATGTCCGTGCTGACATAACGTGAAGGGTATTTTGCTAAGAGGTGACAGCAGTTCTGCAGAGGGCAGGCAGTACAGCTGTAGTTAACTGTGCGTGCTGGAGGGCAAGACCTCTCCCTACACAGTACAGGCGTTCCGTGGTGGTTGTGACCCTCGGTGGCCACCGTCGCCGAGAGGCTGTTCCGGGCGTGGCGCTGTGCAGCTGCTTCCGGCTTCCGCCTTCCGCCTTCCACCCGCTCTGGGGGCGGGGCTGGGCTGCGCTCTGACGGCCTTGGGCTTCCGGGTCGGCGCTATTGCTGTTGCTGTTGTTGTCGGGACTGAGACTGAAGCGTCGCCATGAACCGCTTCTTCGGCAAAGCGAAGCCGAAGGCGCCTCCGCCCAGCCTTACCGACTGCATAGGGACGGTTAGTACCCTTTCCGGGAGGACTTCGCCCGGATCCCTGAGTGCCGCGAAGGGTCGGGGCCTGCCGGCTCGCTGCTCGACCCGGTGGCCGCCGCTGCCTCGGGAAGGATAGGGAGGCGGCGGGGTGGCAGCGGGGGCAGTAGGCTCAACCTGGCCTACGAGGTGCCCTCGGCCAGGTGAAGACCTCCGCTTCCCACGGGTCCAGAGATCTGGACCCGGGACTGAGGGCGCGGCTGGAGCGCCTGCGTCTCCTAGGCCACTCCTGTCTCCGTTGGTATGAGTGCGGGAATAGAGCTCCGTAAGTGAGTCAGCGGCGGGCGGTGCGCCTGGCCCTACGCGGCAGGGTGCCCACGGCGTACAGGATGTGCGGGCACGAGTTATTGCGAAGGTACTGCCCACTGAGTGTGCGGGTGCGTGGATGGCAGTGTGCGGCTGGGCACCCGCGTAGGGAAACGCTGTGGTGTGCGGCGCTGTGTCTGCGTGTGAGCGTGTATGTGTGCACCTGCGTTCACGCAGCTACATGCTTGTGCTTTGGTACGATGTGGTTGTGCACATGTGTATTTTACTGTGCACCTGTGCCTCAGCGCAGTGCGTGCAAAGGTACAGACACACATACCCTCTTTTGTACCTATACATGCCCACACAAAACAAACACTTGTTTTCTGTGCATAGAAGCATATGGCATAACTGGGTGAATACAATGTGCTTGTAAGACCTGGCTCTTTTTATGTCCTTGTGGGTGTTTTTACTACTTCCATCTGAGGACTTTTTCCCCAAAAGGTATCAGCAACCAGGAACTGTATAAGAACTGCCCACAGTTTTGATTCTCTTCTATTTGTTTCTCAGAAAATTTGGCTATACAAGACAGGCTAACTGAAAAGAAGATTAATTTTGCATACGTGGCAGCTTGGAAAACAATGATGAATTATAGGGTGGTTTTTAAGATACAAAATCAATGGGCTGTGTTGGTCAGCAGTTGACAGTCAAAGGTCTGGTCCCAAGCCTAGCCGTTCTATTCCAGGAGGTCTGTAAACCACTGTTACTGAGTTCCATGTTAGCCATTTGCTCTGTTCAGACTATCAATTTTTGTGAGTGGAACAAAAATTTAAGATGGTTATGTATTCTAGTACATATGGGGAGAAACCTACTTACTTGAAAGTTTGAAGTTTATTAATAAACTTTTCTGCCAGTTTACATGTGAAAGACTTGCTGTGTTTCCAGGTCCTTTTCACAGTACTGAAGTCTCAAGGACAGGTCTTACTAGAAGATTAGAGATATAATAGATTTTTCTTTTTTTCCTTAAACTGTGTGTGAGTTCTTATTAAAGTTAAAAGAAACTTGGACCGTTTCCATAGCACATTAAATTCCACAGTTTTGAAACCCACATAATACCACTTCTGTGTTGTTTTCAATCTTAGACACAATTTGTTGCTTTGTGGAATCTTTGATCACGTTACATCAAAGATGGTAATTAGCCCATAAATGGCAGTTAGCAATTACCCTATTTGATGAGCAATAATTATTGGTCATAGTTACCATTTGTTAAAAATACTGACAAGTCTTGTGCAGCACTATAGGATTTTTGCATTTGAAGAGCTGGTTCTGTGGGATCAGTAATCTGAAATGCTTGCTGAAACCCAGGGAACAATTATAATAGAATCATAGAATGGTAAGGTTGGAAGGGACCTCAAGGATCATCTAGTTCCAACCCCCTGCCATAGGCAGGGATACCTCCCACTAGTACAGCTCACTCAGGGCCTTGTCCAACCTGGCCTTGAACACCTCCAGGGAGGGAGCAGCCACAACCTCCCTGGGCAACCTGTGCCAGTGCCTCACCACCCTCACTGCAAAGAACTTCCTCCTGACATCCAGTCTATATCTCCGCTCTGCCAGTTTAAAGCCATTGCCACTTCTCCCTGTTTTTCTTCAATGCCTGGTTACTGCAGAGTTTGCCAGCTGGTTGTGTGACACCTTCCTCTTCCCACTCACTCTCCATGGGTGTGATCCTACTCTCCCTTGCAGTTTTTTCAGTCTGTCTTGCTGCACCTGCCGTGCTAGCTTCCACATTCCACTAAGTGGCAGAATTTTTTTCATTCTTGCTGGCCGAGTACAGTCAGATGACTCAGAGTTGTCATGAGGCTAGTAGGAGGAAGGCTGCATCAGGAACTATGGCATCGGTATTGTTTTTACTTCTTGGAAAAAAATACTAGTAATTGATGGCTTTTCAAAGTAGTAATGAGTAGGAAACAGGAACAAAAGGTTACCAGTTGTGACAACAAGGCTAAAATTCAGTTTCACGTAATGCTTTTTGGTGGGGTTTTTTTTTGTTGTTTTTTTTTTTTTTTTTTTTTTTTTTTTTAATTTAAATTAAATTAAGCTTTTGTTTAGATTTGGGCCCCTTTTTTAGCAATGAAATGTACCTCACTATGCTGTATTTGGGAATAATAGAAAACAGCTCTCCAAGTTCTAATACACAGTCTACATCTCTTTTGGATAAATTAGATCCATTGTCCCCTCTGGTCCATTCTAATTTTTAAAAGCTGAGGTCCTCTGTGTGTGAAAGTTTTATGTAGTTAATATATGTAGGAGGATCTGTCTCTGTTTTCTGCTAGTACTGTCTCAAAGAATCATTGGATCAATAAACCAAATAAGTGGTTTTCTTCTGTGAAGTAGTCTGACCTCAGAGCTGATGAAGATCTTGAGGAGGTGCTACATTTCCAACCTACAAGAGTTAAAATCACAAATATTTATTTGTCTTGCTGTTAGGAAAGTATTTGGCATAATAGAAAGCTTGATACGTTTGTTTTCACTACCAGCTGTGCCTAGGCACTTCAGGGTCTTGTGTGTTTATATAAAATATTTCAGGATGCCTCTGGCAAATGCATGTTGCTGTTATAGAGCAAAGATGTAAAAGGATCAGTTGAAACACCAAAATTACAATTGTGTAATTATACATGTTTAGCCACACTGTTAGCAAGTCAGTACTCTGAATTTGCACTGCTTGGTGTCACCCTGTAATTACAGTGTCATTGTGTTCTAATCCCTGGGGAGAGTCCTTGGAATGAGAAGTTAAAAAGCTGCATTTTGTTGATTCCAGAGAAATGCTGTGATACTAGTTTCATGTTAAGGTGACTTTATTTTATTTTTATCAGCTTGTGGCTGATATCAGAAGCAGTGCTTGTTTGTGTAATTACAGTCTTTAACCCTCTCATGCAGAAGGATTAAAATATTTCCATAATGATGCCTCCGTGGTGTGGTTTGCACCAAGGCTGTTACAGTTGACTGTTGGGGGAGGGGGGATTTATTGAGCTATGCAGCTAGTGTTGGGATTTTAGAGCAAAAGTGCAGTAAGAATTCAGAGCAGCTGAGCTGTTGCACCCTGACTTCCTTTGTGGGAAATGATGGGGAAGTGTTTCTGTTCAAAGAAGTTGGGCACCTTTGGAAAAAAAAAAATGTTTAAGTCTGGGCTGCTTAAATGCAACCAGTAATCCAGGTATCATTCTGAAGGATTAATGTTCTCTTCCCACCAAAAATAGATCTTAAACTTTAATGAACACATCCTTGCCCTTTTTGCATTGCCCCTGTATCTGCCTGCATGGTACACTTAGGTTTTTCATTTCTGTTCCAGTTTAGTCCCTGGCACTGTGTGGTACCAGAAGTTCCTGAATAGAGACTGCCTTGAGTATGCAAGGGAGCGTCTCAAAATGATGCAAACATGTTACAGTACTGGAGCTTCCTGCAAACTCAGAATGTTTCTTGTGCACCTTGGAGAATGTGTTTCACTTGATTCAATTTCATTCATTTATTTATTTATATTTTCTACAAAATTTAAACTATTTATAAAACCACTGAGTAAAGAAACAATTTAATTAGAAGCATAATAAAACTGAGGGTGGTTTTGTTGTACCATACCTGAATAAAACCTTAATGAATATTTGTTTTGCTTGTTTTTCCCATCATATATTTAAAGGTGGATAGCAGAGCTGAGTCAATTGACAAGAAAATTGCTAGGCTTGATGCAGAACTAGTGAAGTATAAGGATCAAATGAAGAAGATGAGAGAGGGGCCTGCGAAGGTAAGAGTCCTCTGTGGGGTTTAAGCATGAGAGGATGTGACTCATGCTTCTTGCCATGTGGTGGCATGATTAAGCCAGTTCATCAGATTCTTAGAATTGCATCTTGACCTATTGATGGGACATAAGATCCTTCATGCTATTACATGCAGAATACAAAACCCAGAAACGTTGGAAGTATTTTCTGTTAGAAGTTTTACATACAGGCCTGTTTGGTTTAATGCAGGACAAATGCTGAATGTGACCATTGTTGAATTTGAAGAATCTTTTGGAAAACCTGTATGTGATAGGATTAAATTTTACAAAGAAGAAAAGAGTAAAACATTTTTCCTAATGTGACAATATTGTGTCTTTCAGAATACAGTAAAGCAGAAGGCACTGAGAGTGTTAAAGCAGAAGCGAATGTAAGTTTAAACCTTTCCCTGGGATTAATGAGAGGCTATTTCCTTTAAGGGGGGTGACATGCTCTCATACCTCTTTCCAGTACTCCTGCCTCTGAGTATTCTTTAAGGAAAAATGCTGAAGCAGATAGGCAACCTCTCAGAAGCACTACTTAACACATTTTACGTTGGCATATTTGTGCCTTATTTGTATGTGAGCATATAAATTTGTATTGGGACAAGCTGACTCAAATCTGGACATTATTAGAAGCTATGCTTGGCTCCTAAAGTTTCCAAGAGTATGCCTCACTTGATATCATGAATTGATTACTAAAAAGTGTGTACTTAATGATATTGGTCTAGCTTATGGGAATTCTGCCTGTTCTCTATGGACACCCTTAAGAACATGTAGTGCAGATAATTGTGTCTGTGCAAAATCCCCCCAGAAAAGACAGGATAGATGATCCTGTGGTCTGGTCTGATCTAGTTTACTGTCACTTTTCAAAAGTGTCCTGCAGCAAATACAAAGGAAAGAATGTCAAAAAATGGCAAGTGTTCAGGGATGTTTCATTGGAATATCTTACAGTCCCTGAACTGCAGGTCTCTTAGATGCTATGAGAGCCAAAGATCATCTTGTCCTGTATTTCATGTCCCTTGGCTGAATTGTACCTCTAGAGATCTGCTTAATTGCTGGCTAAGTATTTGTGAATTCTCAGCATCCAGAATACCCTATGGTAAGGAATGCAGTAGTTTAGTTAGGCATTGTGAGGAGGACTGCCTGGATTCCTGGTTTTGTTGGCTTTGGTTGTTTTCGGTTGGGTATTTTTTTCCCACTACCCTGCTTGCTAATCTTACTTGATAATTGTTCCCTTACTTACAGTCACCAGGCCTCTTGTAATGAGCTGTCACATCCCTCACTCATCTCTTTTCCATCGCGTTGAACAGTAGTATGTTGAGTCGCTCCTTGTCTAAGAGCTGTTAGATGTTTGGATTATCCTTTTCTTTCAGACCTCCTGTCTTGGATTTTTGAAGAAGGACTCAGTGTTTTTATGCTTTGATTTTCATGTTTAGAGAGACATGTTTTGCATTCTTGATTGGATACAAGTTTAGCTTTGAGAAGGGTGATTTCTTCAGTTTTAAAGGCTCCCTTTTCTTTTTGGTCGACCTTAATGGTTTCTTTCTCCTACCTTCTCTCTCCTCTCTGCCTTGCAAAGTTCCCATGCCCAGCCGTTGTGGTTTGGATAACTGGTATCTCTTCCGTTCTGCTGTATTGGTTTGAGCTTAAGCTTTCCAGGGCACTCAAAATGTAGCTAACAGAAACCCATATAATAATAATAGGATGGCTTCCCCTCTTCACCCTCCCCTGCCCCCTTTTTTGGAAGGAAATGAATTAGATGTAGAGAGAGAGAAGGGGTAAAACACCCAACAACCAGTCTTATTTCAATTTGGGAGTTAAAAGAAAAAACTTTAACAATAAATAGAAGGTATTTAAGGTAGGGGAGTTACAAATAGGTATTGGGAAGGGAAAAAAAGGTATAAAATATATATATGTATACAGCCAGATTGATGACAATGGATACAGGTAGATTCAGGAAGAGCTGTCCACCATGTGATAGAAAATGGCCTTAGACAGGAGCAGCAGGAACAAAGTGGTGCTCTCAGGCAGGCAGGCCAGGAGAGAAACAGAGGAACTTTCTGTTTCTCTGTTTTGGGAGAGTCCAGACAGTAAGTGGGAGTGGGCTAAATACTACACACCCGGGGTCAAGTGCAGACCATTCCCCCTACCCAGGAGGGTTAACCCTTTACATCTGCTTACAGCATTAGTGAGCAATGGCAGGCATCTCTAGCTTACAGTGATTAAAACTGCTGCTATATCCTTGCCTGTTGTGTAAGCCTACACAAATACGACATCGATGTCAGAACAGAAGTTTAGTTCAGGAGTAGCTTTGTCAACCATAAATACACAAAAATGTGTAGTGGCTGGATTTTTTTAATAAATAACTGCAGGATAAACAGCTTCATAATTTTAAAAAATGTTTTTGCTGTCTTTAGACTACTGATTCTTTTATTCATTAAGAATTTCTGTGGCAATCAGTAGTGTGGTGTTTCAAAGCCGTTCTTTGTTTCCTATAGGTATGAACAACAGAGGGATAATCTGTCACAGCAGTCTTTCAATATGGAACAAGCTAATTACACTATTCAGGCACTGAAGGATACAAAGACAACGGTACCACTCTATTCATCTCACATTTGTTTCATTTGCATTTGCTACATCAGATACAAGCATGTTGTTTAACTCTGTTCTAGGTCGATGCAATGAAACTGGGGGTGAAAGAAATGAAGAAAGCTTACAAACATGTCAAAATTGATCAAATTGAGGTAAGCTTCTATAGTTTAATTGTAGAAAGAATGTACTGAAATAGCGATGAGTGGACTATGTAACTTAAAAGGTGGGCTGGTTTAGTTCACCTGAGTTTCCTTTCCTTTTTATGAGATCACAGTCATAACTCCTTACTGATTTCTCTGGTACTGCACAACTGGTTTGCCTTATTGCACTGATTGGTTTTTTTTTTTGTTGTTGTTGCTGGGCTCTATAACTTCTCCCTTCCTTTCCCACTACACTTTAACATAAATGTTGGTGAATACTTTCTGCTAGAGCTTTTTTGTCCTCTTCCTCCCACCATGTTAGCAACACGCAGGTTAGTCCTTTGCTCCCCCTGTCCCAGGTAGTGTCCAATAAAAAAAGTCAAAAAACCAACAACCCGCCACAAACTCTGCAACAAAAAAGAAAACCTAAAACCCCCAACAACAAAAAAATAATTTCAAGCAGTCTACAAGGCCTGCCCCTGTCTTCAGAAAATGCGTAAAACCCCTCCATAAGATCTCTTAAGTATAATTGAATGTATGCTGGACTTAAATTCTTAAAGGACTTCAGCACTAGCATTTTGTTAATTTCTCTTTCCTATGCTGTTTTTCTGTATGGCCTGCATTGCAAACATTTAGGCAAACCTGTTTCCTTACTTGCAAACAAATACCAGTGCCAATAGGTATGCTGAAGTATCTCCTAAGTTTTGCTGTAGCATAGATAAGGTTAATGCTTATTCTTCAGATAGTGGATTTAATTTCTCTCTAATTCATTCTCTCTTGCTTTTTAAGACAATGCTGGACACTGAGTAATTTCTTTGAGGTTTTGGATTTACACTGAATTATACTTAAAAGGATTTGGCAGACTTGTTGTTTAAAGGTTCCTCTTTTTCTGCCTTTTACATTTCTTACAATTTTGAAAGCCACACTGTAGGACTGAATGCACAAATCTTGACTCGTGCTTCAAAAAATGGTTTATGAGGTAAAAATCTGAGGGCCTTGTATGTTGGAATTAGTAAATTATTGACTAGTTAAAATTGTTTCTTGCTTCAGGACATACAAGATCAGTTAGAGGATATGATGGAAGAAGCCAATGAAGTCCAGGAGGCACTGAGTCGTAGTTATGGAACACCAGAGATTGATGAAGATGACTTGGAAGCAGGTAAGGAAGGTGGATAATGATTTTTACATTACTGAATGTAAAAATCATAATGAAATCATGCAGTGAGTTGTTTTTTTTTTTTAATTTCCCTAGTCAAATACTTTCAGTGTGTGTAAAAAAAAAAAAAAAAAAGGAAAAAAAAATCACTTCTTAGAAGATAAAAGCTGCATTGTCATTAAGAGCAGTAGCAGAGTACAAGATAAAAATGAGATACATGCTAACTACATGCAGTACAATGTAGCTACATGGAAGGGAAGAAGGTTCCCTTTGTGTGTGTCTGTATGGTATTCTCTACTGGTGACTAAGTAATATTAAATGACTGCAAATGTAAACATTTAGGTATGACTCCTGTTTCTCTGTAAGAACAACTTTCTTTTGCAAATGGAATTCCTTGCATAATTTTTCAACTAACATAATTATTTTTCAGAACTGGATGCATTGGGTGATGAACTTTTAGCTGATGAAGACAATTCCTATTTAGATGAAGCTGCATCTGCTCCAGCAATCCCAGAGGTCACACCTACTGACACAAAAAACAAAGTGAGTCCTTTCCTTTCCAAATACATAGTTTTGTTTTGTGATAATCGTATTTTTGGTTGGTAGCTTGATATTTGGAATCCTTAATATTTTGAACAAAAAGTGCACTTAGTGTTTTATGTAATTTGGATGAGAGAAAACAGTGTACCAAATGCTCTTTATTATATTTTAAATGGCACTTTGTAACTCCTAACACTGTCAGGCTGCAAGTAGAATTTAAGTGTACCATTGCAGCTTCTAGTATAGTTACTCTTAAAAACATAAGAAAGGCTTCTGTATGTTTGCTTTTAAGGCTTTACTACATCTTCATAGTGAGGAAGAATACCGATAACTTTTATTTTGGTTGCAGTTGCTACACGGTGGCAATCACAGATTAATAGGAATGGTGAGGAAACTTTTGTGAAATTATTTGGTTGGTGAGAGTTGTTAACCTCTTGCTTCTTTCCTGTCTTACAGGACGGTGTATTGGTGGATGAATTTGGATTGCCAAAGATCCCTGCAACATAAATGTGTCAAAAGCACAGTGGATATAAAGAACTACACCTCACAAATCAAATTATGGTTGGTTTTGTTTTGTGTTTTTTTGTTTTTGTTTTTTTTTAAGAATCCTGGAAAACTTGTCCTTCCAGTGTAACCTAAATAGCACTACATCCTAGAACACAATTACGAATGGCTGGTGGTATTCTTTCTTTGAAGAAAGTTGTTCTACTACTGACTTTTCTATTAATGGAAACTTTGGCAGAATTTCCTTCAGTGGAAGCAGTCATTCTGAAGAGATTTTGGTTTCTGTGTCTTATGGACAAATACATGGAAAGTAGTGGTGGCTGTCGATAGCTGAAGTTTTTTGTTACTTGTATTGTTTCTCTTTCTTGAAACTAAGACTGTATGTTGCTGCTTGCTCTCTGTAAAATAGCTCCTTATTACTATGCTTATTTGATAAAAATCAAAACCATTTTTAAACTATTGCAGTCTTGAGATTTTAATGCCATTGTACTTGTAACTTTCTTGAAAGCTGTCATCAATAAGGTTATCGTTATGTATGCTATGGAGACATAAAATTATGTAGATGAGCGCAGCCTTTTGTGTGGTGTTTCTGGCAACTAATTTGGCCTTCACCTGCCCTTCTCCCCCTGTTATCAGTGTCCTGTGCTGCTCAAGCACAGGATTTGCCAGAGATGGGAGTTTGGTTTTGATCTCAAAAGCCTTGTGCAATGTCACATTTACACCAGGCTTCCTTTGACCCTGTCTCTGTTGTCAGGAGCTGCTCAGAGCAGCAGTAAAAGGCGTTAGGAAGAGGACGGGGTTTAATTCAGCGGCCGCAGGTTCGAGGCTAGCACATCCTGCACGGAGAGTAGGGGCCGGGCCCGGAGGCCACTCGGAGGAGCTGCCGCTAGTTCTGCCGCGGCTCGGTGCGCCAGCGGCACTGCCTCTCGCAGGGGGCAACTGCTGCGCTGGATGCCTTCCGCACTCTCGTCACACGGCTAGCGCTGGCACCCCAGCGGTGACACCATCAATGGGCCCTGCGGGAGCCTCTCTGCGGCCGCCAGTGACGCCACATTCCGCGACGTCACCTGCTGCTGCCCCATCCCTTCCGGACCACAGGCGGAAGTGACGAGTACCGGTGCGCCAAGGCAAGCGCCCGCAGAACGGTTTTCTTGTGGCGGGGTGAGATGGCGGCGCCCGGTGCCCCCGTTACCGTCACCGTCACTTACAGTAAGAGCCGCCCGAGGAAGGGTGGGCGGGGCCACCAATATCCAGTGCAGCGGGGCCCGGGGCGCGTGCTCGGGCGCCCTTTACCCCGAGCTGGCTCCGGTGCCTCGGGCCCCAGCGACACCGTGCGGGTCGGGTCCCGGCTTCGGGGGAGGAGTCCCATCTGCCGCCCGCCGCGAAGCTTGGACACTCGCCTTGCCTCCCCTTTCCGCGAACCTTGCCTCGGCCCCTAACTGGCGCCCAACACTGCGGGGCGGGCAGGCCTCTGGTGCCGGGGGTCAGCGGGAAACGCGCGGGCGGCGGCGCGAAGCCGTGCGGGGGATGTGTCCGCGGATGCGGCTCCGCAGAGCCCCGAAGAGGCAGAAAATGCCCCTGGCGCCTGCGCGGACCTGCTGCTGTCGGCGGGATGCCGGCAGCGTGCTCGGCCTCACGGGGCGAGCGGCCGGGCCTGCCTCGGCTTCGGGGGGACACGGCTCGCCTTCTCCTCAGCCCAGTCTCGGTCCTGGCTATTACTGTGAGGTTTCATTCCTCTGTGTCCGCGTTTTCTTACTGTCTCCTTCAATCTGGCGCAGTTAGGCTGATCCAACAGAAAGGAAAGAAAACAACCACCAAACCCAACTTTTTCCATATCAACGTGATAAATATTCCGTCTGACCGAGATCTACTGTAGGAACGATGATGTGAGTGGGTGACAAGGCTGTCCTTGCCAGAGAGCATAAAGCAGAGATTGCTTTTTTTAAAGACGGGTGCTACCCTATGGGCTCTCTTGTTTGTTAAATGAATTTGGAGATCTGTAGTTAGTGATTGCAAGGCTGCAACAGAAAGTGCTGCTTTCTTTAGTATGAGCCAGCCTGATGGAACAGGTTACTCAAAAGCTGGCTTTGGCAAGCCGGCTTTGAATTGAGCTTCAGGAAGAGAAAGAGGAGGAAGGAGAAGAGGGTGAAAGGGAAAATGTCAAGTATGAAAATGGTTCTTGCAAAGAGGTAAGAATAGCCTGGAATCCACAGTTCTTACAAGATGGAAAATACTATGGGTAAATGTTGATGAAGTGGATCTGGGTGATGAGGTTGGAGGAATAAGGATAGTGAAGTCAGTCAGCAAGGGGTTCATCAGCAGACTTTTGCTAACAAAACTCATTAATTTTTTTATGGATTATTTTTAAATTATTGCATAAATTTTGCTGCTATTGCTTTTGCACTACATTCTTTCCACCTTTAGAGCTTGTTTATTTTTGCCTGCTCCTTAATGGTTTTAACCTGCCGCGTTGCTTTGTAAAAATGTTTCATTTTTCTTTTAAAAAGATGCAATAACTTAATGATATTAACGTACTTTTGTAAAAATGTTTCATTTTTCTTTTTTTTTTTCTTTTGTTTTTTTTTAATTTCAATTGCTCTTCAACCTGGAGAAGAGAATCTTCCAGGAGAACTTATAGTAGCCTTCCAGTATCAGAAGGGGGCCTACAGGAAGACTAGGGAGGGACTATTGACAAGGTCTTGCAATGACAGGACAAGGGGCAATGGGTTTAAACTGGCAGAGGGGAGATTGAAACTGGATGTTAGCAAGAAGTTGTTTGCAGTGAGGGTGGTGAGGCACTGGCACAGGTTGCCCAGGGAGGTTGTGGAGCACAGAATCACCCAAGGTGATCAAAGATTCTGTGCTCTACAACCTCCCTGGAGGTGTTCAAGGCCAGGTTGGAGGAGGCCTTGAGTGACCTGTTCTAGTGGGAGATGTCCCTGCCTATGGCAGGGTGTTCAAACTGGATGAGCTTTGAGATCGCTTCCAACCTTACCATTATGATTATATACTTTAAAAAAGTTCAATAACTTAATGATATTAATGTATTTGTAATTGCAGCATCTTGCTGTTTGCTAGCAGTTTTCTAATCTGGGAATGTTTTGTCTTTCCAGTTGTTTTCTTCTCTGGTAGTTACTTCAAAAAGTAGCAAATAGGAAGCATTGTTCATCTTAGACTTCAGCCACCTTGATCTGTCGTGGTCAGATGCTGGTTTCCCACTTAGCTCAAATGCTTTTACATTTCTGCAGTCATGAGTGAAAGTGAGGAATGATGGAGGAAAGGGCTGAGAAAGAATGTTAGCAGACCTACATTTATTGCTTGACAATCTGCAATAAATTGAATTGACTCAATTCTTAAATATATTTAGGCATTTAAATTTTTTTTTTTTTTTTAAATTTTGTTGTAGTGGTTACTTAGAATTAAAGTTGTTGTTTACTGAAGCAATCTGATCCCAGTCAGTTATAACCCATTAGGTATTTTTCATTTACAGGAACATTTTTGTTGCAGTCAGCCTAAACTGGTAGTCATGATTTGTATTTAAAACTTTCTGTTGCTAGGCAAACTTTGGCTGTTCTCCTTTTTTTTGTTGTTTTTTCTCTCAATTGCTGACAGGAGCTGCTCTTAGCAAAAGCAGCTCTGTATTTCAAAAGAACCTTTTGAAGTACATTGAGATTAGGACCTTTCTTTAATTTTTTTTTTTCCCCAAAACTAACTGGGAATAAATTCTGTTAATGGCAAATGCTTGAAGGAGAGTTTATATAATGTGATTTTGAGCTTAAAACTTTGTTGAAATAAAGAAGTATTGTTGGACCTTACAAATTTTTGAGGCCACAGTGTCACTTGTTATGTGATTCTGAGAGGCTGAAACATTTTAAAGTCAGTGTTTCTAGCACTTTTTGTTAAAGATAGGTCCACTTCTGAACAAATGGTGGCATGTACCAGTTTTCCTTCTGCTATTTTTTGAGGGGTTCTGTTAGGATCCTGTAAAGTAAAAAATATCTGTGTTGATTTCCCCTGCAACCAGTGGTGTCTTATTCTTGTGAGTGCATTCAGATTGACAGGCCTTACATGTGTGCAAGTAGAGGGTTATAAAAGGGACCTGTTGCAAAGCAGAGATTAATAAAGATACTCCTTTTTTTTTTTTTTAAAAGAACTTCCTGCTGTTTGCATGCAAGTCATCTTTGGAAATCTGAATGAGATGCTCCATAAGTGGAAGATGACATAGAGAATTGTCAAGGAGGTTAAGGCTGCATATCAGCAGTACTATGGGGAGAAATAGTTTTTGGTCTGTGAGAGTTCTCTCAGGTGGCTGGTGGAGGGGAGACAGGGTAGACATTCTTATGTATGAGGCATAGGGAGCAAAGGAGGTGTTAAAGTTTCTCACATGCCCCAAGACTCATGCCATGAAACATTCCTACAGATAGGAAATGGAATGTGTCAGGAAAGTGTGGGCTTACATGCTGTAGCTTTTGAGCTGTCTAGATGTCATCTGGACTTTTAAAAAGATGTGCGTTATAGTATTTAACAGGAACATTATGCCAGTAGAATATACCTGGTTGAACTCTTCAGGTTTTTCAGATGCAAGACAACATGTTCAGATGAGGTATGTCACTCTAAGATGAAGAAAATGCAAGAGAAGCCTTTGATTGAAAATTACAGTTGTACATAAGAATCAGTGATTTGAGAACTTTCTGCATTGGTGGAAATAAATACTAGAAATTGATTCTCTGTAATATTTTCTGGGTTACAAGAAGTATTACTGTTTTTTTGTTAGGTAATGAGAAACACAGTATTCAGGTTGCTTCTCAACAAGCAGATGGTGAACCAACACTACAAGATATGGCTGCACTTGTTGAACAAGTGACTGGAGTCCCAGTTCCCTTTCAGAAACTGATATACAAAGGTAACTTACAAATCTCTGCATGTTTCTTAGAGGTGATGCCATTCATCCTAATCACTTTGACACAGTCATGTTTTTAATGTCTTCAAAAAGACATTCTTATCCCACTTGGTTATTTTTTTAACTGTTCTTTTCCTCTCAATTTCCATTTAGGGAAGTCTCTAAAAGAGTTGGAACAGCCATTATCAGCACTGGGAGTTAAAAATGGTTGCAAAGTCATGTTGATTGGGAAAAGGGTAAGTGTTGCCTTTGGGCCTCTTAAATTATTGTCACTTCCATCAGTGATTCATCTTCTGAACAGGTTGTGTCATAAAGCTTATCTTTGGTACTTGCCCACAAAGTTTAGTTCAGTCTCACACTGCACAATAGATAACTCTGCAGTTTGTACTTTTCTGAAATTACATTACTGATTGACTTCTGCTGTGCCTTGCTGACAGAGTTCTGCCTAATCTATTGCTTGCCAATGTTCATGATGCCAAAGCTCTGTGCAGTGATGACCATAACTGCTCATCTTCTTTTTCTGATTTAAAACAAATTAAAAAAAAAACCCTGTAGCTCCTGAGTCCTCTGCATTATTTCTTATGAGATGACTCATGGCTGCTTTGGCAAGTAGAGAAGTAGCATCTTGTGATACACATTGCCTGTACTTCAAAGATGCTAAGCTAACAATGACAAAAAGTCTGCACTTTTCCTTATTCCCTTAAAGTGAATCTCATTTGGTGTATTTGTGTACATTACTGCTTTGATTGTATTTGTAAGTAAGTCTTGGATGAAGCACTTTGGATAGATAGGGAAGAATGACCACCCCAGACAGTCAACCAAGTCCTGGCATGCATCAAGAGAAGCGTGGCCAGCAGGGCAAGGGAGAGGATTCTACCCCTTTGCTCTGCTCTCCTCAGATGCCACCTGGAGTACTGTTTGCAGTTCTGGAACCCCCAGCACAGGAAGGACATGGAAGTGTTGGAGCAGGTCCAGAGGAGGCCACAAAGATTATGAGAGGGCTGGAGCAGTTCTGCTATGAGGACAGGCTGAGAGAGTTGGGGCTCTGCAGCCGGAAGAAGAGAAGGCTTCCAGGAGACCTGATAGTAGCCTTCCAGTATCTGAAGGGGGCTACAGGAAGGCTGGGGAGGGACTATTGACAAGGTCTTGTAATGACAGGACAGGGGGTAATGGGTTTGAACTGGCAGAGGGGAGATTTAGATTGGATGTTAGGAGGAAGTTCTTTACAGTGAGGGTGGTGAGACACTGGCACAGGTTGCCCAGGGAGGTTGTGGCTGGTCCCTCCCTGGGGGGGTTCAAGGCCATGTTGGACAAGGCCTTGAGTGACCTGTACTAGTGGGAGGTGTCCCTGCCTATGGCAGGGGGTTGGAACTAGATGATCCTTGAGGTCCCTTCCAACCTTACCATTCTATGATTCTGTTTTAAGTCATTGTAAGTCTATGTCTGTATCATCACTGTTGCTGTTTTCCAGCTGTGTAGTGTCTTTATTCATAGTTGTTAATGTTTGTTTTTGAATGCACAGAATAGTCCAGAAGAAGAGGCTGAATTAAAGAAGTTAAAAGATTTGGAGAAGTCAGTGGAGCAAATAGCTAATAAGTTAGAGGAAGTTAATAAAGAATTCACAAGTATCCAGAAGGTATGTGAGTTTTGTATCCTTTTTAGATCTTCACCATACAGTTTGGTAGATGTATATATTTAAAAAAAACCCAAAAAAATAGTATTTAAAAGTTTTGAGTAGTCAGTAATCCTGCTCAAAGGTCCTGTAAAATTCTTACTAAATTTCACGTGCTTTTTATGAGTTTACAACATAGAAATACGACACTGTCTGGAAGAAGGTAAATATTATTGCATTTTGAATAAATTGTATTCTCTGGGTCTGGAAAAAATGAAGGGTTTTCTAAAAGCCCAGAGGAGAATGCCTGTTATCTGTGGCATTGTTTAAGTAAGACTAGCAGATCTTGTGTTCAGCATTTCAAGGATGGGTAGAGCACAGATTGAGATTGGAGTCCCTGTTGTACTTGCAGCTTACACAAATAGCTAAAGATGTGTTCTGCTGTGGAGAATTGACAGATCTTCTTAGCTAGAATATTCTGTAGGGTATGGAATAATTTTGTCTTTCCTTCCCTATTTTTCCTCCTCAGGGCTTTTTAGCAAAAGATCTCCAAGCAGAAGCACTAAAACAGCTGGACAAGAGGATAAAAGGAACTGCAGAGCAGTTCATGAAGATCCTGGAACAGATCGATGCCATTGTAAGTAAATAACCACAGAACAGAGTCAATTCCCAGTAGACACTATTGAGAATATATTTTTCTTGTTCATTTATTTGATCTGTGAGAATAGTAAATTTTAAAAAAAATGGTTTGAAAATGAGTTAATTGGTTTGCTCCATTTTGGTTTTTTTTTAATGTCTAGCTCTTGCCCCTGTATATCTCCAAAAAGACTACTTGGCAGCATCTGTTTTTAAATGGTGACATTAATGGCTGCTTATGCATCCCCATTCTGCATCAAGAGCTTCATTTGGGGCAGCAACCTGTTAAGACTACATGAAATGGGTATCCTTTACTCAACATTTACCCTTCTAGTTTGTCTTGGCAAAATTTCATGTTAAACTTCATGGCAACAGTAAAGGACTGGGAAAAAAACCCCAACAAATCCACACCCACATGTTCTGTATTGCATAGGAACAAGGAGGTCCTGAAGAATAATCTGTTCCATTGTATATAGAACAGATTATGGACAGTACTTTTATTTGAGATGTCTGAGTATTAAGGACTGGATTGTATGGAATGTACTGGGGTATATCCAAGTGCTTCACAGTCATTAATGGATCATAACCTTACATCACATTTCTATATCTTCCAGCTGAGAACTAGGTAAGAATAAGGTACATGTGCAGAGATGAACAGAAGATTGTGGCAACTAGAGTATTTCCTTACTCTCTATTGCTCATCCTCTGTAAACTCCATTATATAATTGTGTTGCATATTATAGAATCATAGAATGGTAAGGTTGGAAGTGACCTCAAAGATTGTCCCGTTCCAACCCCCTGCCATAGGCAGGGACACCTCCCGCTAGCACAGGTCACTCAAGGCCTCGTCCAACCTGACCACAACCTCCCTGGGCAATCTCTGCAAACTCTTACCATGCTAAATGTTTCTTGCCATTGTTTTAAAAATTAACAAAACTGAATTTTGTTGTTGAAAACCAAGGGAAAAATAGGAATGGAAGGGACCTCAAAGATCATTCAGTTCCAACCCCCTGCCATAGGCAGGGACACCTTCCACTAGAACAGGTCACTAAAGGCCTCGTCCAACCTGGCCTTGAACACCTCCAGGGAGGGAGCAGCCACAACCTCCCTGGGCAACTTATACCAGTGTCTCACCACCCTCACTGCAAACAACTTCTTGCTAGCATCCAGTTTGTGTCCCCTCTGCCAGTTCAAACCCATTGCCCCTTGTCCTGTCATTGCAAGACCTCATCAATAGTCCCTCCCCAGCCATCCTGTAGGCCCCCTTCAGATACTGGAAGGCTACTCTAAGGTCTCCTGGAAGCCTTCTCTCCTCCAGGCTGCAGAGCCCAAACTCTCTCAGCCTGTCCTCATAGCAGAGCTGCTGCAGCCCTCTGAGCATCCTTGTGGCCTCCTCTGAACCTGCTCCAACACTTCCATGTCCTTCCTGTGCTGGGGGCTCCAGAACTGCACACAGGACTCCAGGTGTGGTCTGAGGAGAGCAGAGCAAAGGAGCAGAATGCCCTCCCTTACCCTGCTGCCCACACTGCTCTTACTGCAGCCCAGCACACAGTTGCTGTTCGGACTGCACTCACACTGCAGGCTCATGTTGAGCTTTTCATCACCCCAGACCCCCAGGTTCTTTTCTTCAGGGCTGCTCTCCGGCTGTTTGAATTAAATTAAAAGCTCTCAGCATACACCACTTTCTGTCTGTTGCCTACCATGAGTAGATTCCAGAAAAGACCAGATGTGCAATTTAAACAGACTGGCAATGCCTGCACTACTGGTCATACATTCTGAAGATGGCAAGTGATTGAGTTAATGAGTTTGTAAGAAATTAGTACCTCTTACAGTCTGAAAAAATCCTACAGTTGAAGCTTGGTGGAACAGATAACACAGAAGCACTGCATGTGGTCTATTGCTGTATGTTACGTTAAAGACACATGGTTAGTTTGTTAGCCCAGTTCTTTGTATGTGGCATGCTGCACACCTGACTATTTGCCTTTATTAATTTTTCTTCTAAATTCTTTCTTTTGTAATCATCCTCACTGAGCAGGTATGACATTTTCAGGATGCCTGTTCAGAGGAGTCTTTTATACATTCAATTTTGCTGTAAGTTTAATAAGCTAATTCCAACGTTAAGCTGCATCACCTGCATCACCTTATTTATTTTACTGCAGAATCTGCCAGAGAATTTCAGTGATTGCAAACTGAAAAAGAAGGGGTTGGTAAAAAAGGTTCAGGTGAGTTGTTTTGTTTTGTTTCTAGTTAATGCCAGGCATTTATATACCAAGACTTTGTGAAAATGAGAGCTGTTTATCAATTAGATTTTTCAGTGTTTGTGTTTCTTACGACTTGCATTTGAGAGGTATTTAATAGCTTTATAGAACAGCATACAAAATCTCAGATTTTTGCAGTTCAGATAATGCCTGCAGTTTACATCAGTGATTTGCCTTATGGCTGAATGATGATATAAAGTAGTTCTGGTACCTTGTAAGGAAAACAGGATCATTCCTCCTTTCCTGTATCTTGGTGGGCTGGAGATCTAGGCACAAGGATGCAGTCAACTATCTCCTGCTGGATCTTCCTAGTGGTGTTCTTTGGAAAATTTGTGTTGCAATGGACCAGCTCTCCATGGACACAAAAGCTCTAACTTAAAATCTGTACAGAAGAGCAGCTGTGCTAGCAGATTTAAATTCCTTTGCTGCCATATAATGCTTATACATTCCTAGACATTGTTTCCTTTGAGACCATGTCACTAACCCTAATCAAGGCAAAACCTCCGCTCTCCCCTGCCCCTCTTCCCCCAAAAGGAAAAAAATGTAGGCAGGGGAAGGTAAGGGGTAAACAAAGGCAGTTGGACATAAATTAGAAATTAAGAGAGTAATTTTAACAAAAAATAAAAGGTATTTAGGGAAAAGGGATATACAGAGATACTAGGGAAAGGTATGTACAGGCATGTACAGGACCAGTTTGCAGATGGCAATGGAATCCCCAGACATAGGTGTGGCCATGTGGAGCACGTGGCAAGCAGGCCTGACTGTGTGGTCAGCAGGTCTCAGGAAGGCAAAGGGCAAAAGAGTGAACTGGAAGTTCCTCTTCCTTACATAGAGGGATGGGCAGAAAATGGGAGGAAATAAACATGCCCCAGGAAACCCTCCCTTGCAGGTCAGGTTTCCCACCCACCTAGGGATTTGGATTTCCACTTACCCACCTGGTAACTCTTAGACCACAACAGACCATGAACTGAATGTTTGTAATAAATATTGAAATTTGCCCTTCCATCTCCTCAAGGTCAGACTTCTATAAATGAATGGTAATGATACCATGTTACTTGTTTTATTTGTATTTGGTAGCTTCAGTCACAGACTCCTAAAAATGTTTGTGAAAGTACCTTGTATTCACATCTGAGGTTTACTGTAACCTTATGAAGTACTTTCCATTTTTTTTTTTCTCAATTATTTAAAAAAATAACCATTTCTTTTAGAGGAAGCCTTGCCAAGAAGTACTTCATAGTAAAAATGTTATAGGTTTAGGGACAGAACACTTAGTTGCAGAAGTAAGTTCAGTTAATACAAACTGTTAATACAAAAGTTAATACAAACAAAGATTGTTGTTTGACATAGTTATATGTGGCTCTGAACATGCTTTTGATTCCATGTGCCTAACCAAAGCAGCAAAATATTGCAATAGAGGTATGGCTATAAACTTCCTGACAAGGTTCTAGAGCTGCACTCTGGGGTGAAGTTATTGCAGAAATAAGTGGAGCTTTGTGTAAGAACTGGTAAAACAGACTGTGTTGAGCAGAAATCAGAATTATTGATTGCTTTTGTAGGCAATTGTAGGTTATAAACTCTTTGAGGACTGCAGAGGAATCTGAGGGGTTTCAGACCAACAATGTGTTTTTCCAGAGCAAGAAAATGATGACAAGTCCATAGCCTCTTACTCCTAAGTATTCATGAAAGCAAGAAGGAACTACTAGGTGCTTTCTGTTGCTGGCAAGCATGTATATGTATCTTCCTGAACCGGGAGACAGACGTTAAACACAACCAGCAACTGTAGTTGTTACTGCCTTGACTTCTTATCCCTTACACATCAGTTGGTGTGGGCTCACAGAAGACAGATATGTGATGGTTTGGGAGTTCCCTGCCCCCCCAGCTTTATAAAATGACCCAGACTGGAACTCAGCCAGCTGGAAGTTAAGGACTGAAGCTCTATTTACAGCTCAGCACAATGTACAAGCAGAGATATACACAATAGACAGGAATATTTACAGAAATATACAAGTTAAAGGTAATACAGAAACACAACTCCCCTCCCAGAAATCAGAGTCCCCAGGAGAGGCTCCCAACCACCCTTCCACCTTCTCCCCACCCCTGTACCTTACCCCAAGGTTTGCCTTAACGTGCAGGGTGAGTTAGGAGGATCTACCAGGCAGGTTAGAAGGAAAGTGGCTAGTGAAGATGAATCTGCAAAGAGAAGGCAGAGGCTAGACCACCTGACACGCTGCTCCCCAGAGAGAGAGAGACTGCCAATGCCTTATCTGTGTTTTGGTTTATTTTTCCCAAAACAATCTCAACAAACCTATGAGTAAAATAGACATCACCATGTTTTCCTTTCACAGCCTATAGTGTAATTTTCACTATTAAAATATTCCAGTTAGCCTCAAACCAGCACACAGATGATTCAAAACACCATGATGATTGAGAACATTCAGTGGCATAACAGTTTGCTGCTCTAGATGGAAGGAAGTTTCTTAGTGTAATTTTAAAGTTATTAAATATCTATCTGGTTTGACTGTTAAGATGTAGTGCAGACATAAGAAAATTATGAGTGCAAGACCTGAATTGACAGTGAGAAGGTCTGCTCAGAAATGACAGTGTGCTCACATACATTGGAATTGGCCTAGAAGAAGTGGTTTAACATGCTGACAGGTTCTATGCACTGGCAAAGAGACCAGTGGCTGCTGACTCTTACTTGCTCTGTGTGGGTTGCTATGCTGGTTTGAATTTGTGGGCAAGTTCTAAGAAACTGTAAGGTGCTGTGGACTGCCCTCGCTGGGATGTAATCTTCTGTCATTTGAGGCACAACAGTTATTCATAAGGATGAGGGTTCATGTTAGCTCTGTAGTCCTGAGAGATAGAAGAGGCCTTGATTTGAGGAAAGCTTGTTCTTGATTTGTCTGTGGAGGTTTGTCACTACCACCCTTGGCTACTGATGTGTTTTAGAAAGGACTTTAAAAGTCATGTTCCAAAGTGAAGCACTAACTTGTCTTAATGGTTATGATCCTTACTGTTGTTTCTGAACTTTGGATCAACTTGGAGTACTTAGAGTCATAGAATGGTAAGGTTGAAAGGGACCTCAAGGATCATCTAGTTCCAACCCCCTGCCATAGGCAGGGACACCTCCCACTAGAACAGGTCACTCAAGGCCTCAGCCAACCTGGCCTTGAACACCTCCAGGGAGGGAGCAGCCACAACCTCCCTGGGCAACCTGTTCCAGTGCCTCACCACCCTCACTGTAAAGAACTTCCTCCTAACATCCAGCCTAAATCTCCCCTCTGCCATTTTAAACCCACTGCCCCTTGTCCTGGCATTGCAAGACCTTGTCACTAGTCCCTCCCCAGCCTTCCTGTAGCCCCCTTCAGATACTGGAAGGCTACTCTAAGGTCTGCTGGAAGCCTTCTCTTCTCCAGGCTGCAGAGCCCCAACTCTCTTAGCCTGTCCTCATAGGAGAGCTGCTCCAGCCCTCGTTATTGTCTTATCAAATATGATACTTCTTTTGGATTCTGAGTAACCAAAATTGTGAATAAGCTACTATCAAAGTTGAACTGGAAGGTGTTTTTTTGGATTGGCTTCTTCAAATTCATAGTGGAAGCTGCAGTTTCTGTCCTTGAGAAGCTTCTGCCATTGCTATAATTTGATCTGCTATAACATTTGTTTTGTTTCTTACTCTCAGGTTTTTCTTGCCCAGTGTGATACCATTGAAGGAAGTATTGGTCAAGAAATGGACAAGCTACAGTCAAAGAATTTGGCACTGGCAGAATAAGAAAGCGTTGCCCTACGTAATTAGGAACCATAATTGCTCTGTGAGCAGGAAGAAAAGTTTGCTCTTTGTTTTGGAGCACGTATTCAGCTTTTTGGTTTGTTTCATTTTGAAAAAACCCAGTCTGTTAGACTGGTACCAGCCAATCGTTCTTTGCTGATTGTCTTGTTTGCTGCTTGGTTAGGCCTATTACTTTGAAAAGAATTATCCTTCCTGAAGAATGGCAGAAATAATCTTCGTGGTGAATTGTTGCATATGTTATGGGTGAATGTTTACTTCACTGAGTTAACAGAGTTTGCAGCGAGGGGCGGTTTTGTCTGATACGTCTTTGAGTTTATTTACAGCTCAAATCAGAGAAGGTCTGTAATCATGTAAGTGGCATAAGCTGCAGGTGTAGGACTTCAGCTTGACTGAAAAAGGCAAACCAAGGTGACATGGGGGCGAGTTGAATATTCTAGTAGACAGTTCAGAGCAATAAGAAAACTCCTATGCGTTTGTATCTACTTAATGTTTGTATGCATTTATAAATACAAGAAAGCTTGACTATAAGGGAGTCATACCTATTTTAGCCTTAAATTGTCATAATAAATGGAATGTACTGTAACATGTATGGTACTGAATTTTGAGTGGTGCTTTAAGTTGTTCCTGAGCTCCTTGATATAGAGGTATGTCTTTTACATAGATATCTGATGTACTGTGTTTTTTATAGATTATTCTTGTTTTTATTATTTGTGTTTTGTCTCGAGTTATGGTGGGAAATGAGACGAGATTACTCATGCTGCTCATCTACCAAGGATTCAGTTCAAGCAAGGTATAACTAAGGAGCTATTTTGAAAGTGTTTTTAATCCTTTTTGGTTTTGGTTTTTGTTTTTTTTTTTTTTTCTGACTGTATTGAATTCTTGATGCTATATTGAATGGAAAATTGCAGTGATTATTTCTAGTCTGTTAAGGTAATTTTAATGGAATTTTTGTAACGCTGCAAAGTGACACAACTTCATTTTAGCAGTGCCATGTGTCTGGGTGTTACAAGTGATTCTTGCAGTCAGGTATGTGCCACACATGACCTGCTCTGCAAGCTTTTTGCAGCAGATAGTAACTGCCTGTAGGTGCAGCCAACTTTGCAGTTGTTGGCCAGAGCCCCTAGCTAACATACCTGTAGGGAGTTGCTTTTTCACTGATGCTTGTGGTCAGTCATACCTGCAGTAGCTGGTGAAGCAGTGACTGGTAAGGAGCCTGTTTCTGTGTGGGGAAAAAAGCTCATTTGTCTCAAAGGAGTCATTCTGAGGCTATTTTGAAATGGCCTTTATCCATATGTGACTAATTTGAGATTTCTGTCCTTTCACTATAAAAATAGGAAATGTGTATAAAAAGGTATTATTTTCTGATAAGTGTAAAAATTAAATGCTACTTAAACTATTAGAGTATCATCTTTGATATTCTTAACTGGAGGAGCATTTCTTCAGTGAAAAATGCTGTTGGAGATATCAAAGTGATAGCTCTGCATTAGAAAGGGTCACTTTTATTCTAAAAAAGGTGTTTGACCATACACAGATTGGAATTGCTGTATTTTTTACTGTTGACTAAATTCTTCAAGGTGTGTTTTTGGGTTTTGGTTGTTTGGTTCTTTGGTCAGTTTTGGTTGCTTTTTTTTTTTTTTTTTTCATTCCATATGTAACTCTTCTCAGCATCTGTGGAGGATTTTAAGGTCTAAACCCCTAGGAAGCTTGTCTTTCCCATGTTAGGAAATAGTGTGCTTGGTAGGAGGACTGTATTTTTTCTAGGTTACCAGTCCAGTCATGGTGAATTTTCCCTGCACTTTAAGGTTAGGAGGAAGAGGAGTTGGTTGTAGCCATTTTTGTGAAGCCCTACCTAACTTGGTGCTGCTTCCAGATCAGATTCAGCTAATTTTGAAACTGCTAGCAATACTGTTGCCTAATTCAGGGAGCCGCTTTCCTGTGATAGAAAGGAGCCTCACCCTCTCAAATAAGCCTTCTAATGCACTGAACTTTCACAGGTGGACATAGAATGAGCAAAGCACCTTCTTGTGCCCGTGGAGAGAACTGGGACCTGTAGTCATGGCTATGACTGTATCTGTTTCTGCTGCTCTTCTATATTTTTCTCTCTTGGGTGAGAACGCTACAGCTATAGCAGATGTCATCTTCCCAGCACTAGAGCTATAGGCAGACATCATCTTCCCAGCACTCCTTTGCAGAAACTCGCTGCTTCGTGAGGTGTGCTTGTGTGAGTACATCCTCTGCCTCTCTCAAAAGTCAGGTGGATTAACTTTTAAGGTGATCCGTAGCAGACCTTCTGGTAATCTGCTACTTGAAGCAAAGGGAGTGATGATGAAGCTCTCCCACCAGCACATCTGGATTCAGCAAAGGGTGTTCTGAGCTGTAGTTACCCTACAGTGGTAATTCCTGGTATCAGAGTGTTTGGTTTCTAGAACAGATGTATGTGCATAAAGACAAACTTCTGCAGTACAAAATATTTTGTCTTCCAAAAATAAAAATTAGTCGATTAATTTTGGAAAACAGGTGATTTTATTTAGAGTTACCTAAGATCTCCTACAGTGAGATTTATTCTTAGTTTTGAAAGGCAAATCATACATTCAATTTTTTCATAGTAGCCCTGAGTTTCAGTAAAAGAAAACTTAGATGCTTTTGAAAAGTACAGCAGCCTACAAGTGTGGGAGAAAGGGGTAGGACAAGGAGATTTTAAATATGGTTTGGAATTCGTAAAGGTAAATGTAGACCTCAAGGAAGCTTAAGCTATATTCTCACTGATTCTGTAGTCTAGGTGTTAGTGTGATACCTGTTTTGCTACTGAATCATTTCCTCACCTCAACTAACATCCCTTATCATGTCAAAAGAGAAATTACCTCCATTGCCTTAGTTGCACTTACCCCATTGTCTTCCTCCAGCTGCTGTATTACTCTGGCTATGTTTACACACTTCAATTGTGCTGTCTGAGCAAAATGTTTTACCCCCAATTTGTCTTTTATCAAGGTGGAAAACAAATCACATGCTTATCCTGTTTCCTCCCCCAGCTCCTGTAGGCTGGTGTGAAACAAACCAAGCCCGTGTTCAGGGTCCTGCAGAGCCTGAAGCTGTGGGGTGGCTTGCTCTCTGGAAACAGTGTTCCAGTGTCTCACCATTCTTTACAGTGAGGGTGGTGAGACACTGGCACAGGTTGCCCAGGGAGGTTGTGGCTGCTCCCTCCCTGGAGGGGTTCAAGGCCAGGTTGGATAAGGCTTTGAGTGACCTGTACTAGTGGGAGGTGTCCCTGCCTATGGCAGGAGGTTGGAACTGGATGATCCTTGAGGTCCCTTCCAACCTTACCATTCTGTGATTCTGTAACAGTGCAATACACTGCTTATGGCAGTGTCCTCTGTGACCAGGTCCTCCTGAAGGCAATGTTGCTGTAAATCTGGAATAAGGCATCTACCACACGCTTGTTTTAAATATCAGTAATCACTTGCAGTTTGGGGTGGAGTCCTTGACACCACAGAAGTTTTTTTAAGTTAACTTATTTTATTGTACTATCATAAATGGAAAGATATAAATAAAATATGGAAAATTCTCTGCTGTCCTTGGTCATGATTGCATTTCCTAAATGCTGTAAATGGGCCGAATATTAGTGGGGCAGGCACTTGCTGCTCTGTGTTAAGTTCACTGTGCAGGCAAGTGGGAAGTGTTTGGGAAGAGGTGGTTGTGCCAGGCTTCCCAAGGGACTGGAACGTTACTGTGACTGGCAATACTACTGGGACATAAAGAAATTTGGGTTGTTTTGGGTTTGTTTTTTAATTTTTTTCTATTATTTTAAGCACTCGACACAGTTGTGCTGTATGCCGATGGCTTCTGTACCTGAGTGTATGGAATGCGGTAGGTTTGTGCTGCATGCTGAAGGCTTCTGTATCTGAGTGTATGGAATGTAGTGTCTGGGGGTTTTGTTTGTATGTTTGTTTGGTTTTGTTTTTGTTTGGGGGGGTTGGTTTGGTTTTTTGGGGGGGGGTTGGTTGTTTGGTTTTTGTTATAAATTGCGAGACAAAAACTGCTGCCGAATCAAAGAATTTTATTAATTAGAACAAGTAGGGTATGAGCAAAGCAGGCCTGGGCGACAGGGGACCCTCCTGCTCCACCAACTGCCGCGCCGCGCCCCAAGAAGATAGCCCTTTTATAATGTTTCACTTGCAACATTTCCCGCCATGCGCATGCGCCGATCGTTGCTGATGGTTGCTAAGGGGTTTTCTTCTGCCTCCTGCCATGCGCATGCGTCGATCGTTGTCAGGGGCTCCTTTCTGTCTCCTGGTGGTTTCTGAGGCTGAAGTTAGTAGTCTTCCTCCATGTCCTCTTGTTCACCTTTGCTCTATATCTAACAAGCATTTCTAATGATCAACAAAGCCATGAACAAACATTTACTATTAACAATTCTTAACAGTTTTTAATTTTTTTTTTTAACTTGTTTTAGGGACGGTTTTTAGGGTCTTTATGCAGAGGCGTGTAGCCCTTAGCCAGGATTACCGCGTCTCTCCGGTTCTGGTGGTGTTCTAGAAGCTTGACTACTGAAAATCCTGATCAGGCCAAATGATTCAACGCTACACCTCTGACACCGTTCCTGTGTTTCTCCTCCGCTCCCTCTGCCCCGGGGGACCGAAGGCGTGCGCGAGCTTCCTGCCTCCGCCCCTCGGGGACTGATCCTGGCGCCCTTGTTCCCGCCCCGCGGCGAGGATGGGCCCGGCCCTAAGCGCCGTCCTCCCGGCGTGCCTGGCGCGGCGAGGCGGACCTGTAGGTGTGTGCGCGTCGGGAAAAGATGGCGGCTGCCGGGGTGGGCTCGGGTCGGAAGCAGGTGCGACAGGAGGAGCTGCGGCGCCTCATGCGCGAGAAGCAGCGGCAGAACGCGGGGAAGAAGCGGATCGACTCTCCCTTCGCCAAATATCCTCGGCACTGAGCTCCCGAGCTCCCCCGGAGGGCTGCAACGTCCCGGGCCGGCGCTGTGTGTGGGAGGGGGTGGCTGCTGAGGGCTGAGGGTTGCTTTCCTTAACATCGGCCGCCACGTACAACAGCCTGGGACACCTGAGCTGCACTCTGTGCAGCGTGCCCGTGAAGAGCGAGCTGCTGTGGCAGACGCACGTCCTGGGCAAGCAGCACCGCGAGGTGAGGGGCCGCTGGCTTCCCGCTCCGGCTGGCCAGCAGCGGTGCCTGTGGTGCGATGGGCCTGGCTGCCCGCTGGCTCGGGGTGCGGGTTTTAGCTGGGCTCTGGCTGGATCAGAAACAGCTGGGGCCCACATGAGAAGGGGGAAGGATTGGGGAGGGTACACCGCTGTAACCGAGCCTCAGGGCTTGCTGCTCTTTGAGGTGCACGGCAATAAGTAGCAGTGGCGCATCTACCGGGATAGAGCGGTATGAAGACAAGCCTGATTATTTGCGGTTGTTCTCTTAAAATCCGTGTAGCCACTTGTGAGAATCGTCCTTTGTCTTTCAAGGGGCGTACTCTTAACGGGAAGCTGTGCCTAAGTTAACGACGCCTTCTAACTGGCACTTGCCTTGAGCTCCGACTTGGAAGCCGCTCTTGGGATTACTTTGCTACCTGTATGTTGTCAAGGGACAGCTGCGTGAGGTTAAGAAAATACGCTTGCTTTTTAAAATATGATTTAGCAATAAAGAATTCGTAAATCAGTTTCAGGGAGCTTGCAAATCGAATGCAGACTTGAATCTAAATTTTATTAACCTTTAAAATTCGGTGACTGCCTTTAATTTTACAAGTACTGAAGAAAAGGCCTGACGAGCTGAGGTGTTCCGAGTTCATTGCCAACATTATGAGCAGATAGTCATGGCAAGGCACAGTGCCATGTTTTTAATACTGCTCCTGTGTTTTTATATGCCGTGACCTTAGGATGAACCCATCCTTCCTGCTCTTTCCTCCCATATCTCATTGTCACTGATTTTGGTCTCACTCATACTGAATCTCTTGTGCAAGTGTCAATTCCTCTACCCTACCTCATTCAACAGAAACATTTGCCTGGGTTTATGTATCTGTGATGTCTTGGTTTATGTATTTGTGATGTCTATTTCAGTGATACTATTCTAGAAAGATAATAGCTTACTTCAATAAAGTGTTCTAAAAATGTTGTATGCTGTATAGTAAACTGCAATCCAGAAGTTCCTGCTAGGAAAGCTTCTTGAATTTTGTACTTCTCCACAGAAAGTTGCAGAATTAAAAGGCGTGAAGCAGACAGCAACTGGTTCATCTGCTAGCACAACACCTCATCCTGTCAAGAGAAAAACTGTTGACACAGAAAATCCAGAACTAAAGCGAGTAAAAGGTGAAGAAAAATACTTTTATCAGACATATGCCAGAATGTAGCCATTTCACATCTTGAATGCTTTTGATTTTTTTGTTTGTTTGTTTGTTTGTTTTATTTTTGGTTGGTGGTTGTTTTTTTTCCCCGTGGAAGTGAGTGTGAATACAGAAGACTGTTGAGCAAATATCAGCCTGTTGTTGCTGAATAGGGAAAAAGTCTGTCCTGCTTTTGCTCCAAGTTCACTGATCAGGAGAAAATTTCACTGTTGGTAGCTTATCTAGTTTTCTTTTGGGTTATTTGGTTAAATTAGGTCATGCAGATGTGGGTTTGGTTTAAACAGTGCCAGAAACAATGTAAGTTGAATAGTAGAAGCACTTTCCCAAAAGTGATGTTACTAATCTTCAATGGAATCAAACCACTGGTTTGCCTGAAATCACACATGAAAACTCATAGTAAAGGAAAGATATGTTTGGGTGTTTTTTTTGATTGTTTGGGTTTTTTGGTTTTGGGGTTTTTTTTATATGTTTCCCCTGGATGCTTGTAAAAATGGAAATATATGAAAGGGTGGCTTTGTGAAGTTGGTGTTGTACTAGAAATCTGTTCAAGAGACACTCATTTTAAAAGCATGGATTGTAAGATGTGACTCTTGGGTGTTCTACAGGTACAGATGAAAAGCCACATGCATCTACATCTGGGTGAGTAGATCTTAATACACATGAGATTTTTGTAACTAGCAGCTGCTGCATTCTCATCCAGTTGTGCCTCATCTCTTCTTTCTACCCAAAGAGAATCAGTAGATCTCTGCTTCTGCCTATTTGTTATTGTGGGTGTATATTCCTGAACACGACAGCAACTCCCTTAGCACAGATGAAGAAAATCATGGTGTTAACTCTGGAGTCTCTGACAGAGCAGGAGTTGTTTTACTGCTACTATCAGACTTGCAAGAATTAATATAAGTCAGTTATTAGTTAATTTTAGAATTAAACTATGGTGGGGCCTGTATTCTAATCTTTAATGCTAGCATACTGCAGAAGAGATGGTATTTTTAAATTAAGACAAAATTTAAATATTTAAATGGTATTTATTCACAAAAACTTACTAAAGCATTGTGAACAGAGCTGTATGAAGTGATGTATGTCACTTAAGATACATGTAAATGCACATCATGCAGTGGAACTCTTATAGGAGTGCATTTGACTTAAAGGGATTGGCTTAAGCATCTTAGTACCACTAAAGATTTATCTTGGTATTCAGACACTTGTGGAGTTGGTATATGTCACATGAGGCCTGCAGGTCTCCTCTTCACAGGGTAAATTATTGCTATCTTGCATAGATACTGTATGCTGTTGTCTTTACAGTAGAAGACACCTTTAGAAATTTTGCACATGTGCAAAATGAGGAGTTGAGCGGTATGTTCATTGTTAAACAGACCAGAATGTTAAAATATAACCTGGAAAAAAGTTTGACTTGGAGGCTTGCAGTGATTCTAAGCAATCTGTGTTCTCATTGGTGAGCCTGTATGGCTTTTCTAAGCTGAAGTTGTGAGCAGCCATAGGTGCCCCAAATAAGTAGTTGTGTTATATGTGTGGATTATCAAAGTTTACATGACACTAATATGACTGCTGAACTATTAATTTACTGTCTTCACAGCAGGTGTACTGATACAAATAACTGTGGAAACAAGAATTACTTAAACTGCTATTCCTCCACATATACTGTGTTACAGGATATTTTTATTGATGCTTCTGATACTGAATATTAAAATACAAAAATGGAACTGAAATGATGTTTTCAGAAGTAACCTGAGCATTTCTGGGAAACTGCAGATGAAAGCAAGAAATAATGTGCTACCTTCAAACAGTGGTGACATTGGTGGCTGGGCAGTTTGGGTATCTAAACAATTGCATTGCTCACAGATTGACTAGGCTGTGGATGCTAGACTGCAGCTGAGCTTGGTGAAATGACATAACATTGGGTGTTTTTTGCTAGGCTACCAGCAGATTTTTTTGAAGACAAGAAGCAAGATGGTTCAAATGCACAGGTTTCAAAGAGTCCTGGTCCCAGTTTATTGTCAGGAAATTATGACGACGACGATGATGATGATGATGAAGAAGAGGAGGAGGGACAAGATCTATCAAACAAAGCTTCTGCTACACATAAAACTGAAACTTCCCCTTCAGCTCAGGAATCAATAGCTAATTCTTTACCTGCAGGTAATACTGACTGAAATAGTGATTCATTAAGGAGAAGATGTGTATTAACTGATGATTGAAGGATTTTAATTAATTTTTCTAATTACCTAATTTCTAATTCTAATTTCACTATTACCTGATTATTATCTGTAATATTGGTGGTAGAGAAAGAAGATTCTTTGCTAGGTTGTTACTGAGTGGTGTTTCCTGAGCATGCTTATTGATGGTAGATTCTAATTGTTTGAGGCTGCAAAGTGGAATAATGTCTGGCAGTTCATCCCTTGATTCAGTAAGGAATTAATTGAAATGCCTCCCTAGTCAGAACTCTAAGGAAGCTTGAACTGTTGTTCCTTTTTTTGTTCAGATACTTTTGTCCTTTCTTGTAGACTTCTTTGACAGCAAAACTACAGCTGCTCCTTTAGTCTCCCATTCAGGATCCATACAAAAAGCAGAGATACAAGAGAAGGTAGTAGAAAGGTAAGCAGTCAAATCAAATATTGATACATTTGGGAACTGCAAATAAACATCACTCCTCAAGACAGTGCAGACTGCTATCACTTAGAAATCTGTCATTTTGTTAACTTGTATTCAGAATAGTTTCTATCTATGTCAACCCCCAGTATGGTTTCAAACAAGTATTTTGCATCCTAGGGGCAGGATAAGAAATGGAATAGTATCACATGGAGTCTGTGAGACTCTGCATCCTAACTGTAACCCAGAATATTTAGGAAGCTTAACATCAACCACTGCTTTTAACTGCTTAAAGAAAACCATTTGTTTATTGTCTAGTAATGGCTCAGCTCTCTTGGGCAAGTAACTAGACTTTCTGAAGTAGAGACTGTACAGTTTAAAATGTGTTTTCAGCATGCTGGAAAGAATAGTTTAAGAAGAACTCTAAGCTATCACTCTTGTTTGAACAACAAGATATAAACCTGTCTGTGCATCTCCTTTTAAGTTAGTCAAGACCAAGTTGAAGAAACAAGTTTTACAGACTGTAAACAAAACATGTGGTGTTAAAATCTTGCTCCATTTCTGGACTCCTGTATAAAAGATTATGGCTTTTATTCTTGACTATTTTTACCTCAAAGTAGACTGTGAAGTGTTAATAGTAATCTAAAATTTCAGGAAAGAAAACACTGCTGAAGCTTTGCCAGAAGGTTTCTTTGATGATCCTGAAGTGGATGCAAAAGTGAGTGATCTGCTCTTATGTGCTAGATTTATTTCTGCCAATTGCAATGATTTTCTGAGTAGCAAGGACATTTTCCTAGGTCATACCAGAATGTAAGAAAATGACCGAACTATATAGAGTGGAATATATAGAATAGGACTATTTCAGCAGCCCTGAGGAAAAGGACCTTGGAGTGTGGGTTGATGAAAAGCTCAACATGAGCCTGCAGTGTGCACATGCAGCTCAGACAGCAACCGAGTCCTAGGCTGCATCAACAGCAGTGTGGCCAGCAGGGCAAGGGAGGGGATTCTGCCCCTTTGCTCTTGTCAGATCCCACCTGGAGTCCTGTGTGCAGTTCGGGAACCCTCTGCACAGGAAGGACATGGAAGTGTTGGAGTGGGTCCACAGGAGGGCCATGAAGGTGCTCAGAGGGCTGCAGCAGCTCTCCTATGAGGACAGGCTGAGAGAGTTGGGGCTCTGCAGCCTGGAGAAGAGAAGGCTTCCAGGAGACCTTAGAATAGCCTTCCAGTATCTGAAGTGGGCTACAGGAAGGCTGGGGAGGGACTATTGGCAAGGTCTTGCAATGGCAGGACAAGGGGCAATGGGTTTAAACTGGCAGAGGGGAGATTTAGACTGGATGTCAGGAGGAAGGTCTTTCCAGTGAGGGTGGGGAGGCAATGGAACAGGTTGCCCAGGGAGGTTGTGGCTGCTCCCTCCCTGGAGGTGTTCAAGGCCAGGTTGGCTGAGGCCTTGAGTGAGCTGTACTAGTGGGAGGTGTCCCTGCCTATGGCAGGGGGTTGGAACTAGATGATCCTTGAGGTCCCTTCCAACCTTACCAGTCTGTGATTCATTTGGAAGGGACATGATCATCTAGTACAGCTGCCTGACCACTTCAGGACTGACCAAAAGTTAAAGCATTAAGAGCATTGTCCAGATGCCTTTTAAACACTTCACAGGATTGGGGGAACAACCACCTCTGTAGGAAGCCTGTCCCAAGGTTTGAGCAACCTCTTAGTAAAGAAATGTCTGATAAGGTCCAGTTTAAACCTCTCCTGGTACAGCTGAACCATTCATTCTGGATTCATTAGGGAGAGAGGTGGGCAGGAAGACCTCATTAACTCAAGTCTCTGGAGGTGTTTTTAATTGCAGTTTCTTTGTGGCTTTTCAAGAAAACCAAGGAAATGTGATGTGTTGGTTAAAATGCTCTACTTGGATTTGGAAAATCCACCTGTTACTTTTATTCTTCTAATGACCTCAGGAAGAGCATTTCATCTAATTTGTACAGCCAATTCTGCTTTGGAATTGAGGATCTGAAGTTAGTTCTCTAATGTTCTTTGGGGAGATGTGTTGCAAAGCGCTAGGAGTTGTGTGTGATTGATACTTAACATCCTGTAGAATGCAAATAGATTATGACATGCACTGCAGTTTCTAGTACTAGTGTACTGCAACAGTGAACTAGATCTTCAGCTCTTTTGTCTTTTACAGCTCTGGGGTGTGGGTGTGGTTTCTGTGGGGTTTTTTTGGTGCTCAGAAAAGAAATCTGGACATTCAGTGTGTTTCTCAAAAAAAGACTACAATTAAACTGAAATTTTAATCAAAATCACAGTATCACACAGTAACACCAAGGTTGGAAGAGACCTCAAAGATCATCAAGTCCAACCCGTTACCACAGACCTCAAGACCAGACCATGACACCAAGTGCCACGTCCAAACCCGCCTTGAACACCTCCAGGGACAGTGACTCCACCACCTCCCTGGGCAGCCCATTCCAGTGTTCCTGTGTTTCTGTATTGTTCACACAGTGGAAGGGTACTGGCATATTTAAACTGAGTTGTGAGATTGAACCATGACTGCTGATTTGGAGACCTTCCAAATAATGCTTTTTTTGGTGTTCATTTAGTCCCACTGTACCAGTTTTAAGCTTGGGTATCTTTTATTTGCTCTGGCAAGATTCTTTAGGCACCACTCATGTCCACATGTTGGCATGTGAGTACTTCTTAATGACATGTTAAATATAGAAATACATAGCTGAGAAATGCATACCTTTTTGGTGGTGGGTGGGGTATTTTTACATATGACTTTTGAGGAGACCTTATAGTAGCCTTCCAATATCTGAAGGGGGCCTGGCCTACAGGAAGGCTGGGAAGGGACTATTGACAAGGTCTTGTAATGACAGGACAAGGGGCAGTGAGTTTTAACTGGCAGAGGGGAGATTTAGACTGGATGTTAGGAGGAAGTTCTTTACAGTGAGGGTGGTGAGACACTGGCACAGGTTGCCCAGGGAGGTTGTGGCTGCTCCCTCCCTGGAGGTGTTCAAGGCCAGGTTGGATGATGCTTTGAGTGACCTGTACTAGTGGGAGGTGTCCCTGCCTATGGCAGGGGGTTGGAACTAGATGATCCTTGAGGTCCCTTCCAACCTTACTATTCTGTGATTCTATGACTAGTTGGAGTGTTAAATTATTCAAATACTTATTTCCCCATGGGTTGGGAAACTTGTACAGTGCAGGAATGTAGGAGAGGAGAAAGCAGAGGAGAATCTGCTTGTGTCTGTGAGGACACTGGTTAGTGACCTGTGTTTTAGTTATTGTTTCAACTGATAAAATTTACAAATGGATGCATGTTTCAGTTAGGACTTGGTGATTATGAGAGTCTTTTCCAACCTGAGTGTTTCTGTGGTTCAATTGCTTCCAAGTGCTTTTTTTTTTTTTATCAGCCTTTTCTAAATGCAGAGGAAGAAAAACATTTGTGACATCACTTACATTGTAATGACTGCATTGATTATGTGTTGGAATCATACACAAAATGATTATCTTCAGAATTACTAGTGAGCATGTGGAATGGAGATTGTGGGCTTGAAAAAAAAAAGTTTGTTCTTTACATCAGGAATTTATAAAACCTATCAAACATTAAGCATATTTCAAGGAAAAATAATGTTTTTAGTGTTTAAATTTATTGTAAGAAATACAAATAATTATGAATTACAAAAGACAACCACGATGTGTAATAACACAGTACATACACATATGATAAAAATAATCATAGAACAGAAGAATGAAATGATGACTATTACTCCCCAGTATGGAGTTTGTTTGGAAGCTTCTAATTAACTCTGTAAACTTAATCCATACTAGATTTTGTACAGTTCAGGAACAAAATGTACCAAAACGTTGTCTTTACCATGATGATGACTGGTAGGTTACCAAAAGAAAGGAATGAATAAAGGGAAAATAAAACTAATGCAAAAAAAATATGTTATGAATTACTCTGTTCAATCTGTGTAGTTCTTGTAGCTGTATAATTTCTGTCTAGTCCAGAGCCAGGCAGTACCTGCCATTTAATACATGTGGCATCTTCCAGTCTTGAATTGTAGAGGTTTTGGTTGCACAAGTAGATTATCTTGTTTGTTTGTGTTAAAAACACAGTCTGATTTTCATTACCTTAAAGAACTTAAACATATTCTTACAGCTACTGCTTTTTCAGTTGTCTTCTCTCAGTAATTCATGCCACCTATGACAGAAGAAAAAGCTTTGCATGTTGGTAAAATTGGTATGAAGCTGTACTTTCTTCTGTTAGCCAACAAAATTAGACTAGGTTTGAAATATAGTCAGACTACCTAACACCAGTCAGACTGCTGACTGAGCAATTTGATGTTCTATATTATGCCAAAGGCAAACAATTCACTGCTTTTTTTGCTTGTGAGATAGCTACTATATACGATTAAACAAGCAGCTTACAGAGCAATTTACAAATTACTACCAGACATAGTGAAATTACAAAGTACAGACTTAGTCACTTCTGTTACTCCATACATTTCACACCATCTGTTCTAAATCAGTTATTCTTAAATCCTACAATCAAGGATGTTGGCTTGATCCAGGAGTAGAGTCAGACTTTATTCTCCAAAACCATCGTGCAGATGCACTTCCTTGTTCATATACATGACTTAGACTGAAGTATGGTAACCACACTGAGAACACCACAGCATAATTTGCCCTATTTCTCCAGGTGTTTTACAGTGCCCCAAAGAGTCACTTGACATAAACTGTTAATAAGCTTGTTTGTCATTTTCCTTAGGTACGAAAAGTTGATGCTCCAAAGGATCAGATGGACAAAGAATGGGATGAATTTCAAAAGGCAATGCGACAGGTCAACACAGTAAGTAATGGGATCTATTTTTATTGAGTCTAAATACTATACAATAAGTAAAACAGCAGTTTCATGCAGCTCTGCAGAATGACTGATACCTGCATTTGTCAGCTGTTTGTTGCAATGCAGTGTGTGGTTAAATGCATTTTATAAATGAGCAAAGGGTTCCTTTTATTTTCCACTTAAGGGAAATTAAGTTGCAAAAAAAAAAAAACAACAAAAAAACCCACCCTTCTGAACAGGATTGAGTCATTAATACACATCTAGTTACATTTGTGAAATTGTATTTAAATAAGATAGCATATCCCTCAGGTCAGCATCCTGTATGCAAACAGGACAGAATTGTGGGCTCTCCTTTCTATGATACATATTCATGTTTTAACCTCGAAAGACCCAAACCAAAATCCCACCCATTTATCTGTTTCGAAAAAGAGTCTGTAAAAGCTTTAGGTCACATGGGTTTTTTTTGGTTAATTTCAATGTGATGGAAAGGAACCCCCAGATTTGGAAAAGTGATGAAAGATTTTCTGTGTGAGATATGTAAGTGGGCCACAGTCTTTTTGGACTTTTTTTTTTTTGCTTTTTAGCATTGCGTGGAAAGTCTTCCTGGAACCAGGTTTTCATCTGCCCTTTGGTACAAAATTAAATGTCTAAAGATACCTGATGTTCTCAGTCTTTTCCTAGAGTATTAACTACTTTTAAAATCTTAATTGTAAGTAATTTCTCATATGTCAACTGCTAAGAAAAGTGGAGCAAAAAAAGAAAAAAAGAAAAAATTGCTCATTGCTCATTTTTAAAGCGGTCAGCACTATAAACAGAGCGACTGTTGATACAAAAGCAGTGGTGGATACATTTTGCTAGCATTAGCCATTCAGATAATTCTTCAGCTTAGAAGGAATCTTCTCAGTTATGCGTGGACCATGGATTGCATAGCATCTCCCAGACATTCAGATTTGAGAAAGTATATGCTGAAAAAAATAACAGGTTAGAAATACTTGGGGATCTAGTGGAATATTTAACTAATACTTTCAGTAGCCTCCTGTAATTTAAGTCCCAAGCACTGGGTTTCAACCTTAGACTTTGGATGCTCATAGCATATGTTCAGTTTGAAACAGTAAGAAAAATTCAAAATGTTAACCTTATAGCAGCCAAACTAATTTTAGTTTTAAGAAGAAGTATTTCCATTTCAAGGATTTCCATTAAACCAGATAGATTTTTTTTTTTAAAAATTTTTTTTTCTGTATTTGCCTCCAGAGTCTTTTTTGAAGGTTGGAGTATATGTATAGGAGATTAACATTGACTTGAGGTAAAGGGGAGGAAGGAAAGACACAGACATCAAAAACTAACAACAATGGAATTTGGGATGAAGGTGAATTTTCTTTCCTGTTTCAGATTTCAGAAGCAATAGTGGCAGAAGAGGATGAGGAGGGACGACTAGAACGTCAGATTGAAGAAATTGATGAGCAGATGTAAGTAGATCCATTTTTCCTCAAACTTTGTTTGCTGTTTGTCTAGAGCACTGAGAACACTTTCAGCATTAATCTTCTGTGATACTAACTTTCATTAATCACCTAAATATCTGAAGGGCAAAGACTCCATCAAACTCCAAAATGATACCTAATAAAAACATGAATTTTGGTGCAAGGTTGTGTAGTTACTTGCAAAGAGAATGCACTGAAAGTACAGCAAGGAGGTATGGGCAAAATAAAGCAAGGCAAAAGAAGTAGTAGGCAGAAGAAGGCAAACTTTTTGAACAAACTCTCCCCCTTCCCCTGTCAAATGTCATAATATTTATCTCTCTGAATTCCCATTGATTTAGATTTTATGTGAACATAAAAAAGCCCAAGGTTTGATCCTCTGCACTGCAATTAAAATGTCAGTAATGAGACTTGTGTTTTTATTTTCCAGTTGCTGTACTGAAAAGGTCTTTTTCTCTTGACTAACTCTCCTGTTTCTAATGAAAGAATACTTAAAGACTTTGTGGAATGATGAAGTGGGTTTTTTGTTTTGTTCAAATGGTAGGTGTAGCAGTTGGATGAACATTAGTTAGTCTACAGTAACATGGAATACAGCTCAGTGGAACAGATTGTTACCATTATCATGTGGCTTTACATGTTGATTAGCAGTGATTATGACAGTGGTAGTGATTGAAAAGAAGATGAATTCTAATTTTAATGAACTTTGCAACAAAAAGAAGACACTGGGAATTAAAGCAACAGTTAAGCCACCTGGACAGATTTAAATGCTACAGATAATCAGCATATCATAGCAATAGTTTTGAGCTCCAGTTGAGCTTTGGGAGTACAGGAATGTCTGTGTTATTTTGGAGAGGGCTTGAGCTAAAACCTGTGTGTCTTTGAGTATTCAGCTTTCCCATTACCTTAGGATCTTATCTAGTATGTAGAACTAAATTCAGCAATTTGTAGAGAATTTCAAATTTGAGGCCAAAATTGTTTTTCCCCAAAATTAAAAGTTCAAAATTGATTTTTTTTTTTAAAGACTTTTTTTGAGCTTTATCTTCTGAGTGTACTTAAATGTAGGCTCTTTTGAATTGAACTTAAGATCACATTAATTCCAGTGACATTAATGATTTCCTTTGCCTTCAGATCTTCACCTGTGGCTGCCTGTAAGTAATTGTACTGCAGATACACAAGGGTAAAGAGGATCCAGATAATTATCTTTCCTTGTTGCTTCTTCCTTGCAAATAGGAATGAAAGAAACAAAGATGTACTTAAATCAGCATGATGCTACTTGGCATCTTCAACAAAATGCCCTATTAAAATGGCTAGAATAATTGTTACAAAACATATTTTAACAACAGATCTTCTTAAGCAGATGGAAAACTGAAACTTGTGAATTGTGTTTAAGCAGATAAAGAACTCGAACACTTGTGCTGCTTTTTTTATTTTCAGAGATGCCATCATCTGAGAGGCCATTGCCTGTACTAGTGGGAGGTGTCCCTGCCTAGGGCAGGGGGTTGGAACTAGATGATCCTTGAGGTCCATTCCAACCTTACCATTCTATGATTCTATCACTCAAGTTACTGAAATCAATAACCAATTGACATCTTGCCTTTCTACCATGTAGGAGAACCATGAGAGGATGGTGTCAGTTCTTGTGTGGGAAGTGGATATTGGTTCTGTGCTTTTTAAAAACTGATCTGTTGTGGTACTGCAGCTGTTAAGTGCTGGGATTAGATCTCATGGCTAAAGAACTGACCACACCTTCCCTCTCCTCTAGTCTGTTTCCACTTGATTAACACAGAGAAGGTGCAATAGCATGTTGAAAGGTTATTTTTAAGTTGAAAAGAAGTTGTGGTGCTTTTATCCCAAGTTGGAGAAGCAAAATCCAATTACAGTGGGCAGGCCAGAAGTGGTAATAAGTGGTTTGCTTTTCAACAGTGAATGTTATCGCCGTGTGGAGCTTTTGCGTAACCGCCAGGATCTGATGAAGGAGAAGTTAAAGGAAGCCATGAGATTAAGAGCAACACAGGAGAAAGAGGATGAGGCTATTGGCAGTGAAGACGAAGAGGAGTTGCAGGATTTGCTGTCTCAAGACTGGCGGGTGAAAGGGGCTTTGTTGTAGCATTTCTGCAACGCAGTTGCTGCTCTCTCTTTAGCTGTGATGTTACTTCCGTTGTTTGAAGTGAGGCGCTTCCGGTAAAGAGTTATTTAAAGAGGATTGTGAGATGGTAAAAAGCATCTTGAAAATAATCACCTTTGGAGATCCTGCAGTGCTTTATTACTTGCTGTAAAAAATGTATATTGCTAACGTTTTCCAATATTGAATCTGCATTTCCTATTATTTTAATAGTATTTTAATAGAATTAATAAGAAAACAGAATCGCTAAAGTTTTGGAAGCGTTAAGATGTAGCTGGTAATTCTTGAGTTCTGGACTCTGGTGTATAGAAGTAAAGAACTTTGAAAAGGCTGTGGAGTTTTCCCAGACTAGGGGGTAGGGAAAAGAAAATATTATGCTTTTATGTTATCTTAAAGTTTGTAAATGCTCTTCTGTCCATTGCCCCAGCTTCCAATAAAATATGTACATTTTTTTTTTCAGTATCTATTATGGTTTCTTTGTGCGTGGGGTAGGGACAGAAACACTGAGCTTCAGGTTTCTACACAGGGTATTTTCCCTGACACACTGTAGGCAGTATCTTGTTTTGCTTAGTGCACCTGTAGTATAGCATAGCTCATGTTTCTTGAACCAGAGGAATAATGTTTTTGGTTTTTTTTTTTTTCCCTGAAGATTATCTTATTCATGGAGAGCATCTAAAATCAATTTCTGTTCTGGTAAATACAGATGAAGTGAAATCAAGAAGGAGCAAGCTTGACAAGACTGGGGCATGAAAGACAGAACTACCTTGAGCTGTGGTAAGTGAAATGGAACTTTTGTTGTTTTTTCCTTTTGCAAATATTAAAAAATGTGAAATTTGCAGAGGGCTTACAAAACCAGGAAGAAATATATGATTTGGTTTTTAGCAAAAGTAAACTTGGGAAGGAAGAACTTAACATTTTGTTCTTTTTTTTTTTTTAGATTCTAGTTTGAAAACCAGTTAGTGAGGTTTTAAAGGGAGAAAACAAGATTGGTTTTTTTTCTTGTGAGAGCATTCTAGATACTTGCCTCAAAGATATTTATTAACCAAGCAACAAGAAGAAAACCAAAGCTAGGTGTTTGATTTGCCTGTTTTACAAGAAAGACTCGATGCTGTGGCAGCTCTTTCCATATTGTGAGCTGGTCCTTTTCCATTCATGATTTCCCCAGTTCTTGGGTTCCTGCATTTATAAAACTGTAAAAAAATCAAGCAATGGTCCTGAGCAGTTTTGTGCATCCATTTATTTCTGCTCACTTGTGCTGGCTTACAGCAATTTTGTTGGTTTAATGGTTTAATAACTGGAAGTGTGAGTAGCTGTTGCTGCTAAAACGTCTGACGCAACACTCCAGTCTTTCATGAATTGTTGCTGTTGTAGAGGCAGCAATGTTCAGAGGGTATTGAAATACAGAAACATTCAGAGGACATTAAAAAAATAATCTTTTGGCAATCTGGAAAAAACTTAATTGGACCAAAACTGAAATAAAATTCCCTTCTATAGCATGAAACATTTGAATATCAATGCAGAAGGTACTTACGCTGTAATGAAAGACCCATTTGTTATTATAGAAAGAACTTCCAGCTGGTACAGTACTAACAAATGGACAGATTTCTTCAAAAGAAAACTACAGAGACTCCCCAATTTCACTCTGAGGAGAACTAAGTTTCTCATTGCTCTGCTTATATTTGCTTTTCACCACCCTCCCTCACCGAAGAACACTAGCTTAAGGCTGAACTTCAGAACCATTCCCTGCACTTGGCTGAATGTCATAAATAGATGTGGCTGAAGTCAGGTTACACTGAGATTTTTCAGTATAAAAACATTAATCTCTGAGTTTATAACTTGCATTTTATACCTATAACTTCCATTTTGTACATGAATCTGCAGATTGCAGTTTCCTGCAGATAAATAGGAAAGAAACTGAACATGAATGCAGTTCAGGGGATTTAGTTTAGTTGCCCTCCTCTTTAGAGATACCTAAAGAAAGAAGCTAAAGGCAGAGAGTTTAGTTAGAGTGCAGGGAACTTGTGCATTCAAATCCAAACCAGTGCAGCCTGTTTTAATGAGTAGAAATAGATGGTAGGAGTAAACACTGGATAACTCATCAATCTATCCTTGCATAACTTCTGTTGAGAGTCATGATGATGGACCAGGCTGTGGTTGTGTGGCTTGCTGAGGGAGTAACTGACACAACTGGGCCCTCATTGTTCTTGCTTGTTCAGAAGTTGATTCCTTGGAGCAATCTCATATATCCACAAATAGTGTTGCATACAAATTTTGTGCAGCCAACTGTGTACATCAGCATTTAAAAGAAAGCTTTTAGAGAACTTTGTGAAGAAGTTAAGGAGTGATTTGCTATCTGTACCCAATGTGACCAGTGATGTTCCATCAAGAGGACAAGAAATCATCCTGCTTTTTAGCAATGGAAGTAGCCTGCCTGTAAGGCAAGAGGGAATTATCCCAAACTTACTGAATTTAAGTTAAGCTAATTTACCACAGTAAATGATCTCCTGTGTCTAAGAAAAACACAGGCATAATTAATTTATATTTCAAGTCATTCCTCAGAAAACAAATTGACAAACTTCTGATGAGTTATTCAGATAAATGATAAACCAGAGAAAATAATAATTTTTAAAAAACATGTACTAATATCCTTATAACTTACTTTTTTAAAACAATACAGATGGTCTGCAGTACTTCCAGAAAACTGAAGAATTGGGATTAAAAGGGAACACTTACCATTTGCAATCTTTATTGATATAGTAATAAATACTGTGTTACTTAAGAAATAGAATTCCAGGCCACTAAAAAATAGTTATGATTCCCCCAGCCTAGTGGTTTTGATAGTACTAAGTGACTTGGAAAGGCACAATGTGTGTGTTCAGGCACACGTGTGTGCAAGGAGCAGCTTGACTACAGTTCTTGGTAGTGAACTGTTCTCTGACAAGTGCACTCACAAATGCTAACCTGTGTGCTACCTTCTCTCCTGCTTCTAGAGGAAAAAATAAGCTTCTACTTATTCTAAATCATGACCTAGAAGTAGATGTGGGAAAAGATCTGTCTTTGATATAGGGGAAGCCCAAAGTGATTGTGCCAAACCAACCAAACTAAATTAAAATAGCAGCAGCAAACAAAACCATGTGCTGGCTTGCTAGCGTGATTGCCATTTCTCCACTAAGGCATGTCACTTTACATTTTGTTTCAGGATTACAAATACTGGTTAAAAATCCCATTAACATGAGCTTTGGTCCACCCCCATGCCAGTAAACCCCATCTGAAGGAGAAAAATTGTGCTAGTCACATGCCACTGTAACTAAATTCCTTGTATTTTTGCATCGTAAAGAGTACTGAGCTAGAAGTAGCTTGGATGAGAGAAGCCATTTGATTCAAGTATTTTAGCACTTCATTTTTTTCTGTTGTTCTTGTAATCCATACAGCTTGCACCAGGAAATCAGACACTTAACCCATGCTGTAGCTGTCATTAGAAACCATAGTTTGAGCATACAGTGTTTCAGCAAGTCCTTTTTTGTGAGAGGGGCAGGACACGTGTTGGTGCAGAAAGGGATTGATGTGGCTGCGTTCCTCCTGGAAGCATGGAGTAAGTGTGCTTTGGTGGCAAGAAAGGCAGTTATGTACTTGTGCATCTCTTGGTCAGTGACACTTTCTAGAGATACATTTTTTCATTTGAAGCAGTTTTTCAGCATCTGCCTTCATTTAAACTTTTGTTCTTCATTTAATTTAGAACTATCCTGGCCTCTTAGAGGGGAAAATAGATGGCGAGCAGTTCCCTTTTGTAGACACTGAAAGCAGATCCTTCTTCCACAAATACAGCAGAGGAACTGATGTCTTCTGTAATTGGTTGTTACAGCAGTTCTGGAGGACCTGAAAGATCTCTATTCAAATCCCTCCTCTCAGTGCTGTCCCTTGAATGTACAGTTCCTGTGATCTAGATTAGCAGCCTAACAATTTCAATCTTTTCCGTAGCTGCAGTGTGTGGCACTGTTAAGTAACTGCATCAGTGATCATATGTGACTTTCTTGTTCAATTCTGAGATGCCTCTGAGAACAGGAAGGTCTGTAAAGGTGCTGAAACACATTCAGCTGAGATATGAGGCTATGGAAGAAACTGGATTTGGATCTTCTCCATCCTGGTGATGTGCTCTGTTTTCCATGCTGTTGGGTATTAAAAAAATGAAGAAAAGAAGGATGCTTTCATTTCTGCTTAGTTTGGATGAGGAAGGTTCAGTGTGTGCTTTGAGACTGGTGTCTACAACCTTGCAGAAACACTTTGCAAGTGCAGGTCGATGAGGCTGTGGCTCTTTCCAGGTGCCTACATTAATGGCATTAATGCTGTTACCTTCCTGGGAGCCTTGACTGGCACATGCTTTTGGGTCATAGATGCCTTCTGGCTACATCTGAGAACTGTAAGGCGGATGCAGATGGACTAAGGAAAAACTTCACTTCGAGGGTGATGGAAAACTCAAGCAGACTGCCCCAGAGAGGCTGTGGAGTCTCCTCTGGAGACTTCAGTAACCTGAATGCATTCCTTCAACCTCCAGCTTGATCTCTGGAGGTCCTTTCCAACTCCTACTGACCTGTGAAAACACTGCATATTAGCAGTGAACTAGATGGTGTGGCTGAATACCTTTAACTTGGTTTGTTTTCATTCTGGTTGGCTGTTACAACCAGTGTCCACCTTCCTATTTTTTTTTCACTTGAGAAACAGAACAGCACTGCTTGAATTCATGTGACATACTAGCCAGAACTCTGATACTGATTTGATGGTTTGAAAGTAGCAGAAAGAACTTGTGCTGGCCTTCCTTTGGAAACTCAGTTGTGTGGGCAGTGACCTTCATATTGGGCATATGCTTCTTGCCTTTGGGAATGTGTGATTAAATCTTTTTTTAACTTGGATAATGTTTTTTTACTTACACCTTACCCCCCTGCCCCCCTGGTGTACCTCCTTGTGTTCCATTTGCCTATTTTGCATATTGAAGCTATCCTGGAAGTTTTTTCTTGCCATTCAGAAATCTTTTTCCTAGTTTTTACCATGTTTCTGCCTGTATTTTTTTTTTATTTGCAAATGCCCTCTCAAAAGCCTCTTTTTTTTTTTTTTTTTTTTTTTTTTACCTTCCTTTGTCTGTGTCTTTATTTTATGTCTCTGCACATTCTGCACACAAATGTGCCCCTGAACTAGTTTGCTTAAATCTCTCACTTTCCTGGCCAGTTCTGCAAGGCATGTGGGAGTTCCTGATGTGAAAGATGCAATACATGACATCTGCTTGTGCTCTTTGTCTAGCAGCTTTACTGGGAGAGCAAAGCCTTGACCTACTTCATGTTAAGCTCTAATAAATTCTGGTTTTGTTTTTTTTTCATTTACACTAGCCAATGCTGTTGAAGAGCTGAAGAGCATGGAGATCTCTGCTGTAAAAGCAGCTTTGTCTCTCAGGAATAAGAATTTAAATACATTTTAATAAATATAAATGTGTTTTAAGTAATAGTAACAGAATTTTATCAAGGTTAGTCCTATACTCTACAGTTCTTTAAGCCTAAGGGTTGTAATAGCTAATTCAACATTGGATAAGGCTTCCCAGGCACTGGGATAAAATGAGGCATTCTGTCATCTTCTTCATCAGCCTTTATTGTGAAGAGTTGCTTTATGGCTGCAAAAAAACCCAAAAACCAAAAACTGTTGACTTCTGTGTAGGTTCCCATGTCTGTATGCATGTTGTGGTCATGTTGGTCAAGTCCTGGACACGTAGGAGCTATCTGTACCCTAGAGTTCATGGAAAGTAACAGCAGTAATGTCCCTCAAGTACTCAACCAGGGTGGTGAGGGGAACTAGGACCCCAAGCTAAATACACAGAGACAAGTACAGACCTTAGTAGAGTAGGGAAGGAGGTTAAAGAATTAGTCTTGCTTCATAAAGGATGCTACTCACTTGCACTGCCAAAACCTCTGCTCTCTTATGAGGATAAAGCAGTAAATGTGAAAGTACTGCCAATGCCCTTAGAGGTGGGCACAAGTGTTGTATGCAGCAACAACCTGGGGCCAGTGAAGAGGTAACTGGAGGCTGTGAGTGCAGTGTTCCAGCAGATCCAGAGGAAGAGCCAAATGGCTCAGTCTTTGGGCAGGGTGAGGCACTTCCCCTGGGCCAGCTGTTCTCAGATTTTAATGCAAATTGTCAGGCTACTTTCCTGGCAGGTGAAGGGTGCTGCTCAGAAACCTTGTCATGGAACAGTGCTGCTAGGAATAGCAAAATAGGAAGGGTATAATTAATAATGTACTCAGTACCCAAGTTTGTTCTTTTGTTCTTTTTCTTTCCCTAGTATCTGATCTTAAAAGCAGCCTGGGAAAACAGGAGATACAAACCAGTGACTTCTTACAGCAAGAAGCTACATTCTGTGGTTTCTCTGCAGTGCGAGGAGTTCTCTGAGAGCAACTTTGTTAAAAAACAAGTAAGGTTTTGTGGAAACACTGCTTACTCTACTAAATACATAACCTGTCACCATGTAATGATGAAAAGACTCCTCATCCTTGCCAAGGGGCTAATGCACTTTCTAACATTGCCAGCCTTGCACAGTTGTTACATTCTTGCCCAATGAGCACTGGGACCTTAAACGTGGTGATAGGAAACCTTTAATCGTTAATGAAAACAAGCAATTTGTCTATGATCTTAGTTTGACAATCCATAAAATAGTTTCTCTCAAACGACAAATTAGCAACTTGGTTACAAAGAACAAAGTTTAAACAACACAACAGTTGTATGCACAAAGCTACCATGGGTTTGTTTTTTTTTTTGGTTTTTTTTTGTTTTGTTTTGTTTTTTTTCTTAAATCAGGAAAAAAAATTATTTATAAAAAAGTCTCATTTAATTTACTTGTCAAGTCTCTAGCTGAATACAGTGGTTTAGAACACTAATGGCCCATGCTTTTATACAGATTAGCCAAAGCATGAACATCAAGCATGAAAAGTTAACTCCAGAAAACAACTTTGTTGTGGCTCATAACATAAAGCAGCGTTAAAACTGGAACAGTAATGAAAGCAACACAAGAGTTAGGAAGCACACTTGCTTAAAGAGTAAAGGAAGTATTTTCTTTCTTTTGATGTCTCAGAATAAGAAAGTTAGAAATGCCAGAAACTCCTCTGTAGGTTAGTCCATAGAAAGCATTGTCTCATGGGGCTTTGGGAAAAATCCTGTCTGGTGGCTAATGCACTAGGACATGATGAGATGCATTAAAGAGCCCCCAGGCCAGTAACTTCTAAAGATGGCCTAAAATGTCAGGGAAAAAACCCAAAAAAACCAAGGAAAACAAAAAGGGGGAAAAAAAGGGAACAACAACAACAAAAAAACCCAAACCAAAACCAAACCAAAACAAAAACAACAAAAAAAATTCTCTCTATTAAAAATTAACACTTGAGTACAACCAGCATAGAACAGCATTTTTCAATGCAGGCAGATTTTCTCACACAGAGGTTGGTAGTTCTTTGGGTGGTTTGTTGTTTTGGTTTTTTTTTTTTTCCCTAAATATCAGTTATTGAAACAGTTACAATAGTCCAGAAAAAAAATTGTACAGCAGTTTTCTAGAGCTGTTAAATAGCTGAGGTACCTCGACATTATTTCCAGTTTTTCCTTCATTACATACAAACACAAAAAAAAAAAAAAAAAAAAA